>JABFQI010000382.1:0-11772 GCA_022816925.1 Trichacis sp. ZL-2020 | reverse complement strand
AGTGAACATAGAATCTTCCGGGTAAGAAGCGAACATATGTTCTTCTTTTTTTATCGCGGAGAAATTATATTTGTTTTTCGCCTTGGTGGAATATATGGTCCGTTTTTACCGGGGATAAATTGTGTTCGCATCTTACTCCACATAATTTTAGTTTGTTTCTTTTTCAATAAGAATCTATGTTCACTTTCTACTCTCAGGCGCTTAAGTAAGCAACTGAAAAATCATACCCTCAGTGTTATAATAACTTCATTGAAATAATTATATATGTATTTCTGTAAATCCACTTCTCTGAGTTCATACTTATATAGTATGAAAAAAAAATCCTTATATAGTAAGTGAGGGGAAAAAACGAACATCATTGCAGTTGAAAAAATTATTCTCATACTTGTAAGGGGAAGAACAAAATTGTCAAACACAACTGGCGCTTTTTTTCCATAAAACTTAACGACGCTTGAAGTCTCACTAATTCGCAAGTCAAATAATAATTAAGCTTGTATTTCATCCTAAATATTAAAAAAAAAAATTCGGTATAATATATGATATTAAGGTTACAAAATTCTAAGTTATTAGTGAATAGTTTTCTTTCAATTGATATTAAACCCATAGAATCAATTAAATCAAATGACGTGGAACTTTGAGCGAAGTTGGACTGCACTTAAACGGATTGTAAATCTTTTTTTGTTGCTTGATGACGTTTGCTTCACCCTCATCTTCAACAACTAAGTATGCATAACGATGTTCATCAATTGATATAGTACAGAATGGCTGTATCAAAAACGTTCTATCACCGTGGAATTCAAAAATAGGTCTAATAACACCAAATTTCGGGAAATCCTTGTCACACCCTTTTAAAAATAGCGTTGTTCCTGCTGAATACTTGATTCTATCAACTTGTATGGTTCTAGTTTTTTACCGTGAAACATATTTTCGGGTTTGACTTCGTCACCGAAATAAGTAACAGCGTACATGTTTGTGGACAGTTTTTTTGTAATTTTTGCAGAGAATTTTAACCCATTTATAAAAAGTTGAATGCAAATATTGCAATAGAATTTCAATTTTTTTCTTTTATGACAATTTTGAATTGAAGAATGTGTTAAAAACGTCGACATCACAAGCGCTGTCGCGTGTTGAGAATCTTTGATTCATAACTAAAGATTTCAAAGCATTTTGCCAAACTGCAATATTTGTTGAATTTTTTTTTTTTCACGATGTCTCGGTTCATACCACATAGTCCACAACTGTGTCGCAGGTCCAAATAAAAGCATAATAATTTTATAGTGTAACTAAAAATGCATTTTAGGTTTCAATTGTCCCACGAGTTTCAAATAGACGAATTATGTTCTTCGACCAAAACGGAAAGTTGGTAAACGTGATGACGAAGAAGTCTAGAGGTCGTCAAAATGTCAATCATTTGACGTAATTTCAAATATAAAAGCCAATGTTCATCTTTCAAGGGAACTAAATCGCCAGTCAGTATACCAAAATATTGGAAAAAACAAAGAATTTCGGCGGCTGACATTTTTATAGGAGCATTTTTATCTATTCTCAACAGTGATGGTCTGTTTGACTCACCAGCGGAAGCACAATTAAAAGCTTGTACTCCACGCATGTCACGTAGCCCCTAGTAGCTACTTGACATGCGCACACGCATTGAATTTACAATTCAATGCGTTCTTTGTGATTTAATGTGCGCGTTCTCCCCACCAGCAAAGACAACATTGTGTTACAAAAACACCCACGGAAAAACGCGAAAATCGTCCGCTTTTACATAAAGGAGTATGTTGCCCAGTAACAGGCTTTGGATTGATGAGCACAGAACCAACTTTACTGCAATGCCGAAAATTGCGACCGATTTCATATTCTACAGGATATAAATAAATGTTTATTTCTCGGAATACTTTGAAACGTTCATATCCAGATGAAAATTCTTGGTTAAGACGTGAATTATGATTTGAAACTCAAGAAATTTTTTGCAGCTGTTTTTTGTATCTTGATCATTTGAAGATTTATTTTCAACTTTACTGATCCAAAACGGGACATAAATATTTTCTAAATAGTATGAAAATTTATGAGCAATAACTTGGATTGATTCACGAGTTAAAAAAGCTTTAAAATCGTGCATCATTAAGTTTTTCATTCTTTAATTCAGCCATACTTTCGTCTTTACACAATGGTCGATTATTTAAAAAAATATATACACAATTTCTAAAGGACTATAAAAATTAATTCTTGCTCAGGAGCTGGAAAGAAATCCACAATTCAAGAAGAAACCTGTACCTTAACAAAACTTTTTTCCTTCCGGTATACGTGTTTTTCAATAAACGCCCAAACTTTTCTGCTCTCAATCCGGAACCCGCACTCTGAAGCAACTGTCACTCTAAAGCAAATATCAAAGGCTTTTATCGGAGACATACGGACATATTGCAAATCATCTAGGTCAACAACAGCTTTGCACGCAGTATTTTGGCGTCCGATGATGATAACTTGAGGTAGTAGCGTCAAATTTTACTCGGCACACAGAGCCCTCTTGCTATTCAAGAATGCACGCATCTGCTTTTTATCCTATGTATTAGAGTAAATAATTTAGGGCTGGCCATTGAAAAGAGAAAGAAAATATAAATAGTGGAAATTAATAAAAATTAATTAAATGAAAGATCAGCCGGAAATTCACATACAGTGACATTTTTTCTTTTAATGCACTGCAAAAAGTAATGTCTTGCTACGAGACATTTTTTGACCCCATTTCGAAAACGCTTTCAGCTATCTTCGCACTTATAAGTCAAGGTAAGCTAAAATAAGACATCTCCAAACTGGAGACATTGATTACGTGTCTTTGTGTTTTATACAAAGACATGTCTCGAACATCATTTTTTGCAGTGTTGTGAGAGAAAAAGTAATTTGCTATTGAACATTCAACATATGACTCATTCAGGTAAAAGAAATTATAAATTAAATTATATAATTAAATCACGATTTCTACCTCCAAATTTGCAACGAACCCGTCCCGGACCTGGTCTACCATAGGGCGCCAGAGTTTGTTCCCCTGCTTGGCTTTCATAGTCGTTGTTCCTAAAAGCAAGTGCAACAACTGTAGTGCAGCAATTTCTTCTTTCCCTCAAATTGATACACACAACAATAATGACGAAATAAATAATATATTTGAGAACATAATTAGCCTAAAAGAGACCGGAATCAGCTATTTACCTTCGTCCAAAAGATTTTTTTTCTGTCAAGAAATTTTTCGTTTTCTTATCGTTTCTGTACTTTGCCAGTACTACGAAGCTTATGGCTATGTCAAGCCAGTTCTCAAACACACTGTCAAAAAAAAGTGTATTTTTTTCATAAAAATGCATGGAAAATGCTCCATAACTTCAATGGAAAATAAGAAATATGGAAAAATTTCCATGCATATATTGAAAGTATATGAAGAGTCTTAATGTTTTTCCTTACTGCGTTTAAATTTTCCATGCTTGTATGGAATTCAGTTTGTGTAAGGGAATCGTGTAGTTTTATTCTATAAAACCGATTACCTTTTTCCACTTATCAATCAACATTATTAGTTTCGTATTTTTATAGTTTTCAAATTCGATATATATGATCATATATATTTCTGAATTTGCAATGTTTCCATGTATACTTTTGCTATTTATAAATGAATAGGGAATATACTACATCAAGATGATTAAAAAACAGCATAACATTGGATAGCCCTTTCGATTCGTATATATAGAAAATTATTTAACTTCAAGTATAGTAAAATTTCATTTAAGCGTATGAAGAAAATCATTTATATTGACCAATTCATCCATACTATGTATAAGAACAATTTTAGATAGTGCATAGTGTAATTCCTTTCTGTCATCATATGTAGCGTAAACATCTTTCCATCATGAGTAGCTAAAATTTAAGTTTGAAGATGGAATTCTTCCATACAGAAGTATGGAAAAATTTCCACTACATGTACACAAAAAAGCCCGTGGATTTTTTTTAGAGTGCAGGCTCTCAGCTTTATCTGGGTAAATTCTCACAAAGTCGTCTTCGAGCTGTATAGATTGTTGATAAAAAAAAATTGTTTGTACAAAAGAAGATAATTACTTTTCATTTTATAGACAAAAGTATCTAAAATTTCTTACAAATACTAGTTGATATTCTTGTGAAGATTCCAGAAAAGGGAAATATTGTTGCAGATTGACTAGAAAGGCGAAAGTTTCAAAACTCTTTCTCCTAATGCTCGGGCTATCTGTCCATTTGAATTTTACTTCTTCATTCAGCTCGTGGTTGTGTTGAAACCAAGTTAGTTGCGCAGCGTCAGCTACGTAAATACACATAAATGTATGAAAATAGAAAATTTAGTTTGTGTATATTCGAGCGTTAAATGTTAATGTAACTTAAACTCGCATTGGCTCCTGTTGATCGAGTTCGTCGCTGCAACAACTCGTTTTCGAAAAATAGAGAACGACGGTTCGAATAGTGGTTGAACATCTTTCCTGAAGCTCTATCATCGGAATCTCCCGTGAGATACCACACAGATGACTGTTCATTTGGGAAAATGCTGTCCATATCTGCAGCTAACTCCTCATGCGTGCTCTACTTATTCTAGACCCAAAAAAATCTCGTTATTTCAAGAACTGTCAATTAATAGAGTATTATTCACTTCAAGTCATCGCCACAATTTTTAAACTCTTCCCGGATGATATGCGTCATTAAATGATCACGCCAGTTTTCGAGTCTTTTGGTACACAAACCGAGAGCAACTTTCCCGTCCGTTTTTGGAAAATCTTTCTCCAAAATGGGGTGTCTGTGATGATATTGAATTGTTCCAATTATTTTACAAGAGCTATAGGCATCGTTAAACAAAAATTATTAAAATAAAATATATAAATACTTAGCAACTTCTCCCGATTACGTGCATCAGGAACCTTTAGATCATGTGCGTCTACGCATAATAAAATTGGTCGTTAATAATTCATTAAATCGTTATAAAGAAAAAAAGCAATGGTTTTTGGGTCAATTTTCCTTAAAAATGGAAGTTACAATTTTTCCCAAAATTTTTTTCAGAAGGGAGGACTTTTGAATAACTAGAAGCGATCGTAGTTAGCAACCACAATCAATAATTGCTGAATAGTATCTTTTGTGAATTACATGAAAAATCTTGAACTTTTCAACTAAAAAATTTGAATGAAAAATCTACAACTTACTCGAAAATATTGAGAACATGTATAACCATTTAAAATATTGATATTTATGGAATTTCATGTAATTATTCACTTATTTTAGATCTTTTTAAGAACTAAGTCATTTCGAAACTTTCTAGACACGTCTAAGATATTCTAGACGCTTCAGATATTATGCACTGTACGTAAAAATATGAAATTTCATACTTTTTCCATGAACGATATTTTAAAATCGTTTTTGAAATTTAATACACCCGTGTACAAACAAGACTATCAGAATAGTGTATTAAATTTGATGGAAAAAGATCAAACATATCAATTTTTACATAATTTTTGAATGTCATATAAAGTAATTTCCAAGACTGTCATTTACAAAAATAGTATGAATATTTTATATACAGTATATAATTGACATGGACCATGTCTATACTTTATATATATTTGTCTATATAACTTCGATTGTGTAACGATTTGTTCATCGTTTCGTTATGAAAAAAATGGTTTTTCAAAATTGTTACAAAATTGTTATAAACACCGGTGTTACAAGAGTAGAAACATTTTAAGCTTAATTCAATTTCAAAACCTATATTGTTCTAGAAGACCATTGTTCATCACGCGTAGGTTGAAATATATTAAAACTAGAACATATAGAATTCGTATTTCCTATTTCAAAAATGGAGTAAAAATTACTTAAATATCTTTGCGTTTCGCATAACGTATCGCTTCTATCTATGTTTCATCACTTGTATCTATTTTTAATCGCTACTATCTATTTTTAAGTGAAAATTTCTTTATATACATAGTTTTTTATGCCCAAGGGACTTCGCGAACCAAAATCATTATCTACATAAACTTTTAACGAATCCCATGATCGTACTCTGGAGAATGCCACGTAGAATTGGCCATAATTGAAAACGTCTTGCCTCAAATCTATTCCTATAACATCGAATGTTCGATCTTGCGATTTGTTGATCGTCATAGCGAAAGCTAATTTGATCGGAAATTGTCTCCTTCTAAACGAAAAAGAATAAATATTTTCACAATGCAGCGTTATTCTATTAATGAATGCGATTTTTCCAACTTTGCTACCTGTCAATATTTTGCATTCCAAAACACTGTTAGACAATTCTAAAATCAGCAATCTTGTCCCATCACATAAACCTTCAGTAATACTCAAGTTTCTCATGAGCATGATCACAGAATACTTTCTAAGTCGCAGTTCGTGGGGTGATAAACTCGAAGGATTCAATGTGTTCACATATTCAGGCAATATAGCTTCGTAATTGATATCTCCTTTAACTCCAGTGATTTCTGTGCTATCAATACTGGTGAAAACTTTTTCTGTTTCTTTATCGAGCATTTCTACTACTCGCTGGTTGATTTCGTCAACGTCAGCGTTTATAGCCGAGAGTATAGCATGTTTTGCAGCTCGCCTATACTGTTTCATTTTTATCATGTTTCCGTATGTATTTTCAGCAATATCAGAATCGATATACGCAATGCCCTTTCTTGGAATTTCAATTGTCTCTGACGTATCGTTTAAATAGCTATTTCTCACATCAAGGAGAAATCGGGAAATTTCTTTTTCTGCTGGCAAAGCTCGCATATTTTCTGTCAAATGGTGAATTTTGAAACTCGGCCACACGGAACTGAATTTTATGGATAAATTTACCGTTTCAGTTCGAGTTGCATGTTCCTTCACTGGTAACACAGTCACTCGTCTCAAAACCACGATTTCACCCCCAAATGGCCAATTATTCTTCATGAAGTCACGTAATGTTCTATCCATAACTTCAAGAGCATATCGGTGAGTCATTGGTGCTTCATCCTAAATGAACACATCTGTATCCTTCAATCGTTTTCCCTCTTTCGATTGAGATTTGATGTTTGAAGAAGAGTCAGGAAATAAAGGAACAGGAAGTCCAAGAGTTTTGTGAACAGTTTCCCTTCCGGAAGTAATGTTGCAGCAATGCCTGTGAACGCCATAAGGCTAATAGTTTTCCGCTTTCCTTTGAGCAATTGGTACAGTGTTGTGAAAACAAAAGTTTTTCCTGACCCTCCTGGCCCATCGATGTATAAAAATTTTCCATTCTCAACACTGCCATCAGAAACTTCCAAAATCATATCTACAATTAGTTTTTGATTTTGATTTAATCGTCCATACTGTTCGTGACCTATAGACAGTTCGTTTAATAAAAGATCGTGTTCCTGCTCTTCGAATTCAATAACGCTTTGGTCCATTTCTGGAAATTTCGACAAATTCCAATCTTCTCTTTTTAAAATTTCTTGAATTTCCGCACAAGCCTTCTTGACACCCAATATTTCTCCAAGTCGTCGTACTTAATCTTCAAAAAGAGCAATTTTGAAATTCTCCCAAAGATCTCTGGGATGAGCAGGTTGACAATGAATAAGTATTCGAACAAACAAACTACGAAGTTGTCGTGGCATCATCCACGATTTTGCTTCATTCATTGCCCGTTCCCATTCAGCATCGTCTTCTATAAGACCCCTCGCTAAACATGCGTCAGTGAAAGTTTCTTGAAACTTTCCTTTAACAGTTTTCAGATCTTCAAAACTTTTGGCGCCCTTCACATTCAACATCAATATACGAAGATTAAATAACTCAACCTGGGCGGGACTTACTGAGTAAATTCGACCAATAATGTGACACGCTTTCTGACGTTTCTCCCATCGATCAATTTTCTTCCCATCGATCTCCACTTTCTTCCAAACGTAATGATGTGGAATATCAGAAGAAAAATATTGTCTTGCATCAAGATCATGAATGTTCAAATCAAAAAATTCCAAAAGCATCGACGATTTTTGCATAGCAGTTCTCATTTCTTCTTCTTTTAAATTATTATTGATGATGACATTTTGTTGATTCGGCAGATGCACTGAGAGTCTTGTGATACAATGAATTTTTTCCTGCAATTTTTTGCTCAGAATACGCCAACATGCTTCCACAGGACCAACATAGCGAGCCTGAATATAACTACGGATTTCATCATGATTTATCTTTCGTTCTGCCATTTCGTTTTGAATCACAACTGATGCAGCGTCATTTCCCTTAAAAATGTACTTATATATGTACTTTACAGAACTGGCGGATAACACGATTTCTACATTGATGTGACAATCGAATAAAATCGCAAGGGTTGGACAATATGGTACGACGTGTCGATTGTCAACCACGTGATTCCCAAATTTCTCATAGAGAACTTCATTTTCAACTCGATGATACTGTGAATAACCATTCTCATCCATGGTAGTCTCTGATCTGAAAGGTTTTGGGAAACGTTTTATGCACTTTCCATTGCTCATACACCAATCACCACAAGGACCGTTAATCATGTGCTTCATAACAATGTCATGTAAATTTTTATTTATTTTAGGATCAGGGATTTCAGCAGAAATGAATTTATCTACGATATCACGATTATTTATTTTGCAATCTTGCTTTAGCGTTAACAGCAAGTGCATGTAAGGAAGGCCTCGTTTTTGGAATTCTATCGTATATGCAAAAGCTTTCACATCACCAAACAATTTTTGCCGGATAACTACATCCAATAAGTATTCCTTTTTGATGTGAAATACTCTGGCACAAACATCTGGTCGATCTGCTGCCTGTTGATGTGGATTTACGTTTTCTTTTATTTCTATCCAATTCGCATTGCACGTCATCGTAATAAAAAGATCCGGTTTTCCGAATTTCCTCACTATGACCATTGAATCTTGATAATTTTGCATCATGTTTTGGTGGAGATCCAACAAAAGAAGAAGGCAAAATTATTATTCGTCCAATTTGACAGTTATTTTGATTAGAATTACTTTGTAAATGGTCCATAAATCCCTGGTAGGAATCAGCTCGCAATTGCTTTTGATTGAAACGTAAATAATTTGTTCTATCTTTTTCAATTTCCACGTAACTGTCAACGACGTATTGTTGAAACAAACGTCCGCCCATCAAAATGGAATTTTCATTATCACGTATGGCTATGCGATGCTGCACATACATACATCTTGTCATCCTTTTGTTGCATTCTTTCAGTTTCAATTCAGCATGCCAACCTTGAGTACCAAATGGATAGAAGAATGGGTAAATCCAAGGTTCTACGATTGTGTCGATAGCGTTGACGTGTTTTAGATTTTTCTCATTTTTGTTCCTGATCGTTACATAGGTATCAGGTATTTCTCAGTTTGCCGTTGTAGAGAAAATTGCAGCAACTTCGTTTGATCGCTGAGCATTGTATCGCCCTTTATCTAAACCTGTTCTTGGTAAAAACGTCAATTGCAAGTTAGAGACATCAGTCATTGTATTAGCTGCTGATTCTTGATTTTGAACTTCTTCATGCATCATCAAATATGACTGAGCAAAGACGTAAGTTTTCATTTCTTCGCCAATTGATTCTAGAAGTTCTGGGTCAAGATTCGAATCCCGACTGAGGCGACTTGCAGCAGCTTCTTTTTCATCAATAATGAAAAGTTGTCCGTAAGTCGGATTTTCGGTCGAACTTGGGTATAAGGAGGTGTTGATTGATAATATATTTGCCACTGAATTTTGAAACAGTATGGTCCATGCCGTTGAGCAGACAGATCATACAACTTGACGTTAAATGATGCAAATGAGAATGCATTATTATAACCTCTAATGCGATCAAGAAAATGATTCGACTTCGGATGATTTCTTTGGAATAGTTCTCGAAGCAATGGCGGTGGTTGCGGCAAAGGGTCCAAAACAACTTTTCCATGTTCACAACAATCAGAAAAAGAATACCTTTGTTAGCAACTTTTTCTGCTAAAAAATGTTTCGCTCCACAATGTTCACAACTAATATGCGTTTTTCCGATATAATTCTTGCTCAAACTACGAACAATATCATTTTCATGAGAAGTATCAATGTCAGCGAAACCTTTGTGATGGACTCGATTGTTGCGAACAATGGAATTCCGATTAGTTTCACGTGATTCGCGAAGTGTTTGCGATTTACTGTTTTCATGGGGGCGAGAAAGTCCATCTTCATTGATATCATGAACTTGATTGTGTGATTCCTGATGTTGAGGATTATTAGATTCAGATGAAGTGGGATCCAAAAGATTGTCATGGCTTGCATCATTGGTCTGGATTCTTAGTCTTTCTCGATAATTTGGCTGATACTCAGCTCGCTTTCTTTTTTTTTCGATTTGATAGTATGCTTCTTCTTCTTCAGTACGGATTATTTTTCGTCGTGGCATATTCGCAGACAATAACAATAATATAACATTTAATAATATTCTTTGATATTGTCTGTAACGGGCTGAAAAATATTGAGATTCTCTTTGACAAAATATATTTTTCCGTGCTTGATGTAAAACTCTTGGATATTTATGAAAAGAAAATATTTTAAGAATTTACATTTGTTAACACTTGCGAACTTGAATTTTAACAAACAAAATAAAATAAACTTGTATATTCGAAAATTATTTAGTTATTTTCGGATGTTTTTAGTAATCAGTTTTCTGGAGTTTTTGGGAGGTTTCTAAAGGTTTCCAAAGTTTTTCTAAGGCTTTCAAAGTTTTTTCGGGGTTTTCAAGTCTTTGAAAGATATTATGTCAAGGTATTCAAGTTATTCATATAATTTGAGTATTAAAGTATTTGAATACTCAAATTATTTGAATACTCAAATTGGAGTATTCAAGTTATTCAGATAATTTGAGTATTTGAGTATTCAAGTATATTCAGGTAATTGTGTATTTCTTGAATAGAAAATAGGTATTCAAGTTATTCAGACAGTTTAAGTATTCAAGTATTTGAGTATTCAGTTAATTGAATATTCAGGTTTTAATAGAAAATAGTATTCAAAGTAGAAGGTGTTCAGTTTCTGTATTCTATTTATTTAAGGTTTTAAGTCCACGGTATTACAGGTTTCTGCAGTTTCTTATTTTGAATTTACAATGTCGTTCAAGAAAATCTGCCAGTAAACTCGCCAACCTGCAAAAAAAATGACAATTTATTTTATGAAAAATTTTCTCGATCATGAAGAATTATTATACTGTCAGCTAAATATACCTATTAATCACAATTTTTGGAAAATAATTGAAATTAAAATTTATTTAAATCTCAATAGTAGCTTGAGAACATTTTAATCGAAAGTAAAGAACATTAAATTAAAATTGACACGTCAAGAGGACTGTATTTTGGATTTACCTTTTTGAAATTTGCAAAAACTTTTTCAAAACTTGAAACCATTTATGTAAAGAGTAGAAATTTCTGCATGTAAAAAAATTTATTATTGAACAGTTTAAGACAATTTGAACTAATTTAGTCAAATTTTTCAGCGCGAATATACAATTGCATACACAAAACTTATTCTTTTTATGACAAAAAAAAAATTAGAACCATTGAAATGCAATTTTATCCAACTTGCGTAAAAACTACATTACAAAGAATATAAAGATATCTTTTCGTATTTTTCTATTACAAAAACATCAAAGAAAATAAAAGACACATTACAAAGAATTCTAAATACATTAAAAAATATTATGAATCATCAAAATATTTTCTGATAGATTATATTACCATAAAATAAAAATCACATATATGTATATCATTTCGATAT
>JABFQI010000381.1:0-11776 GCA_022816925.1 Trichacis sp. ZL-2020 | reverse complement strand
TTCCCATAAGTTCAACAAGCGCACTGTAAAAAATGATGTCTGGCCACAAGACATTTTTTGATGCCATTTTCAAGACACTTTCAGCTATCTTAAAAAAAACACGCTAAAATAAGACACTTCTGAACTGGAGACATTGATTACGTGTCTTTGTGTCCCATACAAAGACACGTCTTAAACACCTTTTTTTGCAGTGCGAGTAAAAATTGTTAAATAAAAAATAAAAAATTATTGAAACGATTGTAACTAGGAAGGAACGACGCGTTTGCGAAACGTTTATCAATTTGCATTGTGTAAATCAAGTATGTAACTTTTGGAACTAATATATTGACTTTATTGTACTAGTAATATTCAGTATTATCACTTCACTTTGAAAAATTTGAATAATATTCACTAAATTCTTGACAGGAAATCGTATGTGAAGAAATTATTCTCTATAATTTTTGTGTCCAAATTTTGCAACAGTCCCAGAGGGAATGTTTATTCTTTCGTCGATGAGCAACATAAATATCGAGAAAGTACATTATAAAACTCTTGGTTCATGAAGTTTATGAAGACCAGTAACATATCGACTTCCTAGAATTATAACGAATTAATTTTTTTAGCATTTAAACGGACGTAGTTTTTGTTGAGACCTTGATCTATACCTCGAAACTCGTGTTCCTGGTTGTTTTATATATTCTCACAATTTATTATTCAAAATCGTGGCCACTCGAGTGCGATCGTTTTCCAACCATAATATTGCTCAATGTGCTTCTTTAAAAAATGTAATACAGTTATTTAAAAAAATACAATAGTCAACTGTTAAATCAGTCGTTGAATTTATCTCGTCCAAGATTATAATAGTAAATGCATTAGAATATTACTTTTTCATTTTTTCTAGCTTAGTTTTTATGAATGATCGATCAGCAAGTTTAATAATTTTTACGTCAAGTAACTATCTTATTCATGATTTACAATTGGTATTAAAACTTTTGCGAAGTGAAATTAACCAGCGGTGATTTCTTTAGCCTTCTAAGTAAACAATTTATGCATTTCCATGTTCACTTTGACCCGTATTGTTTAAAGAGTCAATTGGCAAAGTTGATGGTTCAGTTCGTTTAACTGTTTCTTTCTGATTAAAAAAAAATTACTAACGAGACAGTATAATATATGTAATAGCATTCGATCTAGGATATTTTACTTAGTTACTATGAACAAATTTTTCAACACGTCATTTCAAACATTTTCAACACGTCATCATTTGTTTACTCATCCTATAGCAATTTCGATTCACACACTCAGAAAGAAGTTTTGTTAATACACTAAAATATTTTCTCAAAATTGAGCCAAAAAACCACTTTATGCAACACATTTACGAAAAATGGCTGGATCTCAAACAGTCGTTTTTTCGTACACTTCTTGCATAAAATATTGTATGCACCAAAGGTATAAATCTTTTTTTCTTTCATTTCCTAGATGCTTATAATACTTTTGTAGAGTTGTTTCTGTGGATGTATTGTAAAATAATAAAATTGATGGCGTTGTCATCAATTCAGAGATTGGGAGTAAAAACGAGACAAGTAATAGACAAACATGAATAAAACTCCATATTTGCTGTCCAGTTTTTCTCCCAGTATATCAATCATGATTCAAGTGAAGAAACAGTAACGAAAAATACCGTTGAATCGATGTGATGATTCGCAGATATCGGGAATCGGAATAATAATCGCCGGATCAGTAGTTCTTTCGAACATAGGATCGTTCAGTCAGTTCCTTGAAACCAAAATCACCGCACCGCCTGTGATTTTGATCGTCGCTGGAGCAGTTGTCTTTCTCGTAGCTTTCTTAGGATGCTATGGAGCGGTCAAAGAGCATTACAATATGCTCGTTGCGGTCAGTTTACTTCCACTTAATTTTTTTTACTTCTATCAATCAAATAACATCGATCAATCTGAATTATATCCAACTATTTACAGTTTTCTTTGCTCCTTCTCATCATCTTCATCATCGAGTTGACCATCGGAATCCTCGCAGCTGTCTTCAAGAGCGACTTCGAAAGTACCATGCGAAAACAATTGGAAGAGTCGATTCGGACGTACAATAGTACCGACATCATGACATGGGACAAGATTCAAATGCAGGTGATTCATTTTTATTATTATTCATTGGAGGTGACCCCATTACAATAAATTGGTAATTGATGCTGGCCGATAGTACAAAGTACACCAAAATCGCGCTGAATATAAATAAGTTTGAATATATTCTGTAACTTATTCAATGCGAAATGCAGGTTGTGTTAGATGAGATGATTGTACGTGTTTATTGTCGATTTGGCATTGTTTAATGTTTTTGATTTGGAATGCCTTTTCAGTTGCAATGCTGTGGAATAGATAAAGCTGACGATTGGAGCAAAAACACTGGATTTGCTGCGCGTCAAAGACTACCAACTTCCTGTTGCAAGGATATCGTTGCGGGCGACATTTGTCAGTTCTCCGACAGCCGAATTTACGACAAAGGCTGTTTCGAAGTCTTGCGCGCCATAGTGAAGAAAAGTGCAACTCTTCTCATCATTGTCGGCATTGGGGTCGCATTCATAGAGGTCTTTACATTCTCAACCTTATTTTTTTACGATCATACTCTTTAAGAATTTCCATCTATGCATAGTGAAATGTTTGAAAAAGCGATAAATAACTAATTTATGAATTGGGATTAGGGAAAAGGCTGTCAAAGTAGACCAAAATTATAATGGATATTACGTGGAGTATTCTTTTTCGAAATTCGGACAGCTGAAATAAAAAATGTTCATATTTTCGAAAATACCCAATTATTCCTGGATGTTCCCCTGAATTTTAGAAATTTTCAGATATTCCAGAAGAACTCTGAGAATTCCCAAATGTTGCCGGATATTTTATAAAATTTCGGAATATTTTTGCAAATTCATTCATATTTTACGCTTCGTTAGATTGAAATTGATATTGAAAATATTTTAAAATTTCAGATATTTTGGCTTTTTCCCTAAGGTCCGCGAAAATTGCCTTATGTATCCAAACATTTCCAGATATTCTTAAAAAATCTCAAAAATTCCCGAAAATTTTCGGATGTGGCTAACATTTCAAAAAATTTCCAGATATTTGCAGAAATCTCAGAAAATGACATTATTATCTAGAACATTCCTTGTAGATATCCCAGAAAATAATAGTTTATTCTCTAAAATTATTGAAAATTTCTGTATATTTCCGGAAATCCCAAAGAACTCCCGGGTATTTCGGAAAATGCCTAATTCCCTGATTTTTCTAAGAATTTCCGAAAATTTCCAATTATTCCCGAAGATTTACGAAAATTACCAGATACTCCAGAGGATTCTATAAAATTCTCAAATATTGGCGAATATTTTAGAAAATTTCGGAATATTTTAAAAAGTATTTTAAAATCTTAGATATTTTGGCTTATTCCCTAAAATCCCCGAAAATTGCCTTATGTATACAAACATTCCTAGATATTCTAAAAAAATTCCAAAAACTCCCGAAAATTTCCAGATATTTCCAATATTTAAAAATTTCTAGATATTTGCGGAAATCCCAGTACTTTCCAGCATAATCTAAAATATTCCCTGCAGATATCTGAGAAAATTTTCGTGCTTTCCCGGAAATTATTAAAAATTCCTGGATATTCGCGCAAATTCCAGAAAAACTCCCGATGTTCTTGAGAATTTCCGTTACTGTCAGGTATTTCCAACGATTTTTGAAAATTTCCAGAAGCTCACGTGGATTCCAGAAAATTCCCAACAATTATCAGAAATTTCTGAAAATTTGTGAATAATTTTAAAAATCACAGAAAATCATAGATATTCTGAAATTTTCTCTAAAATCCTTGAAAATGACCTTATGTTTCCAAAATTTCCCGAGTATTCCCGAAAAATCACCAAATCTTCTGAAAATTTTTGGATATTGCTAATATTTCCGAAAATTTCCCGATATATCATATATATTCGGGAAATCACAGAAGATTCCAGTATATTCTTGAATCTTTATAGATATTCAAGAAAATTTAATGTATTCCGGGAAATCAATGAAAACTCTTTGATATTTTCAAAAATTCCAGGAAAATCTCAGAAAGTATCAAAAATCCTAGAAAATTTCCGAAAATTGAAAAAAAAATTAAGAAAATTCTTGCGTATATTTGAAATTTTTGGATAATGCTGGAAATTTTCTAACACTGTAAAAAAATCCCGTATATTCCTCAAGATTTTCGGATATTCGTGAAAATTCTCGAAAATCCCGAAAATTTTTTGGATATTTATGGAAATCTCTCAAAATCTACAAAAATTCTAGAATATTTCTAGAAGTTCTCAAGAGTTTCTACAAATTTACGAAAATTCCAAAATTTTCCCAGAAATTTTTAAAAATCCTGGAGTAATCTCGAAAATTTCTGGAAATTTCTGGATACTCTCAGAACTACCTAAAAATTCTCGGAAACTTGTGGAAAGTTTTAGGAATTTCTGGGGACTCCCGAAAATTTTCTCTACTGTCGAAAATATCAGGAAATTTTTAAAAATTCCTCGGAATAATCTACGAAGTTATCATCTATCCCAGAAACTTTTGCGAGTTTCTAGAAATACCTGTAAATAATTCAAAGTTCTCTGAAACTTTGCCTTTTTCCGTAAATAAATCCTATAACTTGAACAAGTCCCCGTTGTAGGTATTTCTCTTATATTTTCTAAAATTTCCTATAACTTCTGGAAATTTCCGGAAAGTTGCCCAGTTCCCTGAAAAGTCTCTATTCTTGGAAATTCCCAAAAAAATTCCCCTTATCTCTTTATAATAGCCACTCTACAAAAAAAAACTTAAATTTATCTCTTTTCCTGCAAATTCCTGAAAAGTTCTCCTATTCTTGGAAATGTTCAAAAATTGCTGAAGTATTCCCATTACTGGAAATTCTTTTCATTCTTGGAAAGTGTCTCTATCCTCGAAAAATCTCTATATACTACCAAATAATATGCTTATCCCTAAAAAAAGTCAATATTACTTAATATTATCTCTACCAAAAACTATTTTAAAATGAAAGGGGTTGGCGCGCAAATGCACAGAGGGCGGAGCCTCCCTGGTATTGAAATATTCTGAATCACGGTACTTATTCCCCAATAGTGTCCATTTACATTTATTAGGCATAAAATCAGAAATTATTCAAGACTTTTCATTTAAATTCGACTGATGAAATAAATTATGTTGTTTTTGTGCATTTCAGATAGCTGGGATAATTTTAGCGTGTTGCCTGGCTTCAGCGATTAAAAAAGAAGGCGATAAATGAGAAGAGAAGAAAACAGATTCCGTTTAAAAACATTGCTGACAGAACGATTATCTACAACCATAGTTGGTCAATTTGATTTAACGATTAATTGCAAGGATTTATAAAAATTTTTGTACAAGATTAAAAAGATAATTTTTTTGTGTTTACTTATCAACGAGATACTAGTAATGTAAATTTAATGCTAGTCATGTTCAGCATGTGATTCAAGGACCATAGTTATGGGGATCGTCATTTTTTATGAAAACATTTAGAAAATAAATTAATGTATAAAATTTTCCATTACCTCAAAATTACAGTATTTTCACACAAGTTTGTAATTTTGTTTTTGTTACGAAGAAACTTAGCAATAACAAGATTTTTGACTGAAAGATAATTTAATGAAGGCACCTTGACAACGACACAAATACTAATTTTTTATAGTTTTTAACAAGAAAGTAATTATTTTCACCTTGTGGATAAAAATAAAATTTAAATACACGGTTGAAGGAAATTGTTTGTTATCATTTCAAAGTTGATTTCTTTGAAATCAACTTTGAAATGATCCAAAGAGTATTTAGACGTCGGGTCGATTACTTGAAAAAAATTGATTAAATAAAGAAAAATTTTTTGTCCTATCTTAATTGTTAATAATTATTTTTTCTGCAATAAAAAGATTCTCTTTTTTTTTGTGCCTTTATAACAGAAAATGAGGGTAAAGAATGCGTATCTTAAAAAGGTACTTGAGTACAAACAATAATATTATATTATACATCGTGTGACTGAGATTGAAAATATTTGTCCAACACAATAATTCAATTTTCTCTTGCAAAGTAACTAATATTGTTATTAAGTAGATCTCTATGCATACAGAAAATATCTCAAATTAGTTGTACGAAGCAATTACTCAAAAAAATATAAATGTCTATACATAGCCAATTACAAATAATCAAACTACATTGTCGTGTGTTTGTAATATTTTTCATATATGCGAATAGGAAAATGTGTAACTTTTTTTGTTGCTAAAATACACATGTAAGCAACATTGTATAAGTTTGGTACAATTAGTTTGTAATTTTGGATATACTGTGTAAAATTTAATATTTTGTATAATAATTCAAAATAAATTTATTCACGTATAAACAAGGACTCGCATTTTTTCAATAAAGTTTGATTAATGTTCCAGTTCATGCCACATTCAAGTTTTTTGTTCGTTTTGAGCGATCATTTATTCAAACCTAATCAAAAATGACAAGTTTGGCATAACTAACGACGTGTTATCATTCTGCTTTCTGAGAATATATTTTAATTATTCTTAATCGTCACTTGTGAGTAGTTAAATTTGGAAAAAAGCCCGATTTTACCGGTTACCGTGTCAAAGGCATTTTTTGGGTTGCCTGAATAACGCCTCAACTTTTGAGGCCGTCGTTTATCTCATTGTCTCGATTTTATCAAAAAGAACATCTTAATCGTAAAAATTGAATACACTGGAAACTCCATCGAGACGCAATCCGCGTGAGGAATTGTTCTCAATCGAATCGCTTTTAATCGCCCTCAGTTCCAAGAAAGGTAAGTGAGCCCGAGCAGAGAGAATACACTCGACTCTCCCAAATTTCATATTCTCGGGAAAGCAAAATCTCTCAAACGTCACATGACGCGCTCTCCCAAATTTCAATGGTAGGTTATGTATTTATTGACAGATTTTTATGTTGCAGAGTGCATTTAAAAACTATTCAATAAACGTTCAAATCAAACAGATGAATAAAACAAAAATTTTTTGCATGATTTAATTGAATTTTTCAAAAATTACAAAAAAATTAATGTTTTTTACTCAAATTCGTACAGAAAAGATTAATTATTGCAGTCAATTGTAATATTTTCATGTTTTTTTATGTAATTTCCATATTTTTATGTAGAAAAAGTAAAATAATCATATACAATTTTTTTGATAAAAGCAGGAAGTTTAGTTTCCATTTGAGAGAGAATTTGATGACATTTGAGAGAGTGTGACATTTCAGAATGTGAAATTTGGGAGAGTCGAGTGTAATGTAGTAATTCTAAAAAACACAATTAATTTTACAAAATTTGGAAAACAAATAATTCTTTAAAAGAGCGATATTATTATTCATATTATACTAACTTTTGAACGTGATATTTCAAGTAAAAAAAGATAAGTTATTTACTCCCCGAAAACATTTGTTACCCTGCCGCGATTGTCTCGCGATCGCAACAAAGTTTATTCATTACTTCGAGAGATTAAACTTTTCTTCAATTGTTGAAGTTGCTGACGCCTCGAAAATGGTCGGCAACTTTTGAATTCAAATCATTCAACCCAAACTTTCAAACAAAAGTATCTGATTAGTTATTATTGCGTTCGATAAAAATTGAAGATTCCGAATTTAAGAGTTTTTGGTGAGAAATTGTGTTAGATTAAAGGAAAGCGTGTACATTTATAATTAGATTTTATGGGAAAAATAGGTTGGAAGAGTTAGTTGGGTGATGAAAACTTGGTTGGTTCCCTAACTTTAGAACTTGCGTTCTTCCGGAAGAAAATTGCGCTTTGGGAAAAGGAAAAAATTTCGTCCAGCGTCAGATGTTATTTACGTCACTCATTTTATTTTCGAATTTCTTTTTCTTCGAGAATATAAATACAATTATGTATTGAAAATTGATTCGGAGTTCAGTAACAAAATTTTGTAAATATAGCACATTGAATAAATTACGAAATTAATTTTTTTCGCATCTTCTTCTACGACCGTTATTAAAAACTTGTTGTAAAAATTGTTATCACTCTGAAAATTCTGAAATACTTCGAAACCTATTTATCAATTTATGGACTTTGGATGGAACTTTGTTGAATTTAACAGAACTCTTAATTCAATATAAAAATAATCGATTGTAACTTTTGTCATCAATTTTTTTTGGAAAAATTTAGCCATCGTTACCGGATTCATCAAAATTTTCCGCATAATTGTAAACGTGATGGTGAATTAATTGAAATTGTTCAAAAATTTATTTTTGCCACGTTGGAAAATGACTCTCTGGCTTATTAACATTCACGCCGAGATTGTTTTGAGCGTGTTTTTATCAGTTGCTCCGAATGAATTTTAATTCCGAAGGTTTCACTTGCACATTTTGAAAGTTTTATAAACAAAAAATGAGACATGTGATTTTTAATCCAAAAAACTTCCCACTGTCGCAATAAATTTCTAAACTTTTCTTGATGCGACTTTAAAACTAATAGCTCGAAGTATTTTACATTCATCAAAAATATTGATATTTTTCTCTCGATCATTTTTCAGGATTTCACAGTAGTGCAGTTTTGAGAAACTTTATTTTATGGAGTAAATGGCGTTGTTTGTTCAGAACAGCCGAAAACATGTTTTCATTGATGTTTCACTTAAACTTTCCGAAATCAATAAAACGTTCTTGGATTTTACAGTATTTGTTCTTTTTGATGAAATAATTCTCATTATTTGCACTTTAAAAAATAATATTAAAAAAAAAAATCATACTTTCCTTCGGCAATTTAACCAATAAAACAAATACAAAAATAAATATTTCTTTATTGCAACAAAACGTTTTGTTGAATGAACGGAACGACATTTTTTCAAATCAACAAAATGTTTTGTTAGCCCAACTTCAACGGAACATTTTGTTGGATTGACAAAAATTTTGTTAAATCAGCAAATATTTTGGTACTGTATAATAGTTGCTTTGTTTTTTTTCTCAGTACTTTTTAACGTAACTGCTTTTATAATAATTGAAGTTATTTTACACGCTCGAAACGTTAATCGAAATAAACGAGTTACGCGAAATTGGTTGAAACATCGTTGCCTCCTTCCAAGAGGAGAAAAATACATTCAGTCACGCTTCTGAGGATGTACTCTCTCATTCAAAAGTTAATCTAAAATTTGCCATCATTCATAATTAGATGTTGCATAGCAAAATAATATTAATACAATACACTTGACTCTCCCAAATTTCACATTCTCGGGAACGCAAAATCTCTCAAATGTCACATGACGCGCTCTCCCAAATTTCAATGGTAGTTTATGTGTTTGTCGACATGAAAAATCAATATTTTTCACATAAATTAGTACAGAACAGAGTAATTATGTCATTTAATTTCATTATTTACATTTTTTTCATGTAATATACATATATATTTTCGTATAGAAAAAGTGAAATTGTCATTCAAAAGTTGAAGTTTCCATTCGAGAGATTTTGTTGACATATGAGAGAGAATTTGATGAAATTTGAGAGAGAATTTTAATGACATTTGAGAGAGAATTTTAATGACATTTGAGAGAGTGTGACATTTGAGAATGTGAAATTTGGGAGAGTCGAGTGTAATTATGATTCATCAAGTATAACAAAATCTTTAATGCGAAGAAAAATTTTAGAATTAAATTTGTTAGTATAAAAATTGAAAGTTCCATCTCTGAATCATCGTGAAAATTGTTGGAAGTATTCTTTATTAATCGAATAATAACCTCTAAAATTCTCAGAGTTTAGATGTATACCATTTTTTCTTCACCTTTTCCCTTACGGTTATACGCGAAAAAATTTATGAATTATTTATATATTTTAAATTGAGCATTTAATTTACTTTGAGTATGCAGGGAATTCATCCTTGAAAGCGTTGGTCACTGGTTTTGTTTATCAGTTTATCGCAATTCATTCGTTAAAGCGAATTGCACGAGTTATTTGAAATGACTTACAACGATTCGACCGGAGATTTTCGGGGTCGCTTTTTCCGAACGAAATAATATTCACTTCGGTGAATAAGTGGCAAAGTTTTCCGTATCCAATATTCAGTACGTTTTCGACATAGTTTTCAAACTTTATCTGATTATTTATCACTGATTCGCGAGGGCGAACTAGCTCCGAAATTAGTTTTTCATCGATGAATGGAACGTTTGGGAAATATTTTATGAAATGTGTCGTTGAAATTTGAGAGGGGATGAGGAATGAATTTGTTCCATTTCTACTTGGTATTTTGTAGAAAATTGGAACAGTTTATTGTTCTCAATATCTTCGAACTTTATAAAATCCTTGTATAAAACAGCATTTTTTATGTATGATTGCTGAAGTTAGTATGGCGACCTTATAAAAAACTTATCAATTAAAACGAATCTTATAAGGATGCCTTATAAGTCCTAACACTACTGGTCTCCCGATTTGATGGACGTCAATAAATAGATTTATTCATTCAGTGACAGATAGGTTCTTTTTTTGCTTTGAAGTATGAATTCCACAAAATATATTAGCCAATGAATTTTCAAAATTGATTTTGAATTCCTAAAAATGTTGTTCTTTTGACCGTAAAAAAGCTGCATATATTCTAGGCATCTCTCCTAATGATTTTTTTGGGTGGTAGCGAAAATATGAATTCAAAATGCCTGCAGAAACTCATAAAGCGTTTTTGATGGGCTAGTAGCATTTTTCAACATTCTTGTTCAACTCATCTAACAACGATCCATTAGGATTGAGGTCGAGTGACTGAAGAGGCTATGTATTTATTTCAACTCTTCCTGCTTTTTTTGTACGCGACATACTTTTTACACAATTTTGACGTTTGTTTGGAATCATTATTCTGTATTCGCTGTTTTGTTTCAAATTTCTGAGAATTTCAGCAATAACGTTAATTTTCAATTGGTGAATACAAACTGTTGAGTAGTAGCGTATACAAACCTTATAATATGAGGCAATATACTATGTACGGAACGTATATGAACACTTTGGAACATTATATGTATTCATAGCACTACATGTCATCTTGTTTTGATACGATTTTGTGAAGCGAGCGTAGCTTAGGACGTACCGTAACTATATTATGTAGTAACGTTGCCAGTAGCACACAGAAAGAAATTTTTGGATCCAGTACCCAGACAAATGTATTAAAATTTGTCTCCAACCAGAATATAAAGGTCAAAAGGAAATCGGAACGTGAATTAAAGACGACGACTATCTCTGGTTATGTCAATCTAAAACCTTGATCGAATACTTTTTATAATCCGAGTTCGCAGTGGTTATGTTTTATGTGACTATCGACAGTTTGGGAAGTTACTTTTGAATAGATATTTTATTAGTCATGAGTTTGAGACTCAATTGAAAGCTCTTCAAGAAAACAACACTCGCACTTATTTTTTAGAGCAAGAAAATCCAGACAATGAAAAAATGATTACCCCGTAACACAATCACCAAGCCGTATGAAAAATATCCACGTGGTAAACCACATGGACATCCATGTGGTTAACCACATAGAAAACCATGTGCAATACCATGTGGTGGAACAATGTGGAATACTATGTGGTAAAACCAGGTGGCAAGCCCATCTGGTAATATCATGTATTACCAGCCCACATGGTATTACCAGGTAGGCTTACCACCTGGTTTTACCACATGGTATATCACATGGTATTCCACATGGTTTTCCATGTGGTTTCCCATTTGGAAAACCATGAGGCTATTTTTTTGAGGGAAGTCCGAACACGGAGATATTCAATTC
>JABFQI010000380.1:0-11779 GCA_022816925.1 Trichacis sp. ZL-2020 | reverse complement strand
CTTCTTCTAATATATTTGGAAATCTTCAAAAATTTTATATTCTGTGGACGATTCTGGAATATTTCAAAACTTCCCAAATTATTCTAGAGGATTTCAAAAACTTCTAGGATAATTCAACATTTTCCTGAAAAATCTAAAACAAGCATAAGAATTTCCAAATATTCTAGAAATTTCAAAAATTTTCTGGAACGTTTTTAAACATTGAATAGCTTCGTAAATTGATAAATTTTTTTACGCTTTTACAATTTTACAAAATTCTCTAGAATCGAAATTTTTTAGAAAGAATAGATACATGTAGACGTTTTCTGGACTGTAAAAAAATTTTTGCAGCTTTCTAAAACATTTTCGAAGTTATCAGGATTTTATAGGACATTTTTAAATATTCTAGATTGTGGTTTATACAGAATTTTTTATAATTTTCCTGGTAATTCAAAAAATTTCGGAATTTTAGAAATTCATGAAAAATTGAAAATCTTATAGCAATGTATTTTTTCTTCTAGAACATCCTTAAACGTTCCTGAATTCCCGTAATTTTCAAATACGATACTGAAATATTCTTATAGCTAATGGTTTTTCAAAGTGAGTTCTTGAAGTTCCTAGAATCTTATAACATTTTTACGTTGCTTCTAGTACGAGTTCAAAAATTTTTAAAAGTTCTAGAACATCAAAAATCTTTCTAAAACGTTGGAAAAATTTTTCAATATATCCTAAAAAGTTCTTGGAAGTATTCAAATTTCTAGAAAATGCTATAGCTCTATATAATTTTTTAAGAATTTTTGTACTGTTTTAAAATATTCTAGACTTGTATGTGAAAATGCGACTTCCAAATTTCATTTGACAATCATTACGTTAACAATTTTCATCGAATTCGGTATTTATTGGTATTTATATCAATGGATTTTCAAATCCCATCTCAAATACTTGTGTTTGTATCTTTTCATGATACATTCAGTTTGTTCAAGTTCCCGTCACTTCTGTTATTTTGTATAATACATCGTCGAAGTTCACTTTTTAGTAATATTTATTGTGTGACATACTATTAAAATTTTTCAAAAAATCATATGTCCATGGTTTATATCAATCACGATTAAAGTAAGAATACGAAAGTTTCTCATTCAAGTAGACGAATTTAAAATTCACATAAATAATTTCAAACTTCCGTAAATATTTCAGTATTATTCCTCGTGATTCACACTCCCTAGCACAAAAAAACCTGTTACATTCCAATCATTTATTTGGATAAGGGTAATCGACATTCTCAACAATCACGAAAAATCAATGTACAACAAAAAAAAACCCCAAAAATTCAAGAACCAAAGTTAAGTCAAACTCTTGAAACAAAATTCAAACAAAGAACGAACTTTAACTTCCCTGCAACCTCCCTCATCTCCGACCAATCTTGATTGCAAAGCAAGGACCGAGTCAACAAATTGTCCGTCCCCCTTCGAGTTTGTAAATATCAGCGATAAAAGCAGGCAATTAAAGCAGACAGTAAATCTGGTCTGCGCGGACGCGATAATATGGTCAGAAATATGGGAATATAGGAAGATCAGGCGTGGAATGATAGAGGCGAGGTTGCAGTGGGATCCACAGAGCGTTGGCCGAGGGATCCATCGCACGCTGCGCTTCCATCCTCGCCCAACGCGCTCGTTGCGAGGTTAATGCTCGTTATCTCGGCGTGTAGACTATCTAATGGTTCTCCATAATGGCTACCCAACTATATATTGTCCATTTCTCTCATTGCGCAGCGGCACCTCGATCTGCGTATTATCGCGACGATTATTTTAACCGGCCGTTTTGCATTGACCAACGCGCTGCGCTCCCTTCGTTGCACTGTGCAAATGACCGTGGAGAACAGAAAGTGTTACTGATCAATTCTCTCTACATGACAAAGGTGGCTCCTACCGCTGATTTATCTTGGATATCGCGACATCTTTTCATCCCGAAAGGTGTCGAGTATTTTCGAATCCTTGAAATCCTGAGAAAGTATGAAAATGTGCCAAGATTGAATATGTTTCATGCAAGAATGCACTAAAATCGACTTTTTGGAATCCGGTAGGTCGTAAAAAGTCATTTTTACGGAAATTTTTGAAAGCTTTTGGAAAGTCCTACAAAAATTCTAGAGAGTATCAGAAGAACAGAATGGCAACATTAGAAAAGGACTAGTATGGTAGTTACGATTCTAGAATTAATTTTTAGAATTCATGGAAGTTGCATGAAATTGAAGATATTTCTTGCCGAATCAAAAGAGCTTCATAAAGTTGTCGAACATCCTAGGAAATTCTTGGACATTTTTGAGTCTTCTCAAAAAGTCTATAAAATTCAAAATCTCTGTGAAGGTTGCAAAATGTTCTAGAAAGTTATAAATGTTCCAAAAGTAACTATTTTTAGAACTTTGCAGTAACTTCCGGTATGACTGAGAAAATTCTCACGAATTCCAGGAAGATTTTGAGTTTTCAATACACATTCTTTCTTCTTCCAGAAAAATCAAACCTTTTGGGTCTTCATTAATATTTTTTTCATCAATCATAATTTTTGGTCAAATCCCATGAAATTTTCTCTCTCGAATTGACACCTTGATTGAAGGTTCGTCCACGAACACCCCATAAAATTCATAAATAACTCTCGATTTATTCGCCGATAGAAATTATCGTCCAACGACTTTGGCCACGTAGATTCAATTTGCGGGACTGGAAATTATTTCCTCGAGCCGTGGAACTTTTGATGCCGGGAATCATTCCGACGATAATGAAAGGAAAAAAAAAAGATGAAAACCCGGGAAGAATTTCGCGCATAATAGCGGCGCGCCTCTGCGGCAAAGAAACTTCAAGGCTTCGCGAAAGTGGCCTGCGACGTGAAATATTTAGTCATGATATTTTCACTCTTTCGGGAGCGATTCACGTGAATGGTTTGACGTTTTGGCATGAAATTGAACTTATTTCTTAGGAAGTTTGGATATTCACACTGTGAAAAAGTGAAATTTTTAAGCTTTGATCGAAGCTAATTTTGATACTGAATAAAAGACCAAAAATGTATTTAGAATGTTGTTGCTTAAGTAGATTCTTTTCGTACTCTCTCAATCTGAAACAGTGAAAATCGAGCTTCAGTGTTCAGTGGATAAAATATCACTGATTTTTTAGTGAATCACACTTTTTTTCCAGTGAATTCTACTGAAAATAATTGATATTTACTGATTATCCAGTGAATATCACTTGTTGAAGAAGTGATTTCAACTTATATTTGAGTGGGATTTCACTGATTTCTAGTGGCTGAATCCTCAATTTACACTCACAATCAGTGCATACTCACTGAAAAACAGTGGAATTTCACTGTTTCAGATTAAGAGAGTAAAGTTTAGTGTTGATGAAGAAAAAGAAAACAGCCAGATCAGATCCAGATACAAAAATAATTTAAAGATAATTTCCAGATAATTATCATATGATACAAAAAATTGATTCATACTGTAGTATATACATCTTAATTAAACTTTTTTATAAAATCCAGTGAGTTCTTTGATGATGTAGATCCATTTCACATCTTTACATCTTGGGAATAAGTAACCAAAGAGTTTTTTTTTCATTAAAATCCTTATTTCAGTTAAAACTGTTTATTTGAATTTTATAATTTGAATTACATGTCTTCAATCTTACCAAATATGCAGCCGAATACGAAACAACAAAAATATCCAAATGATAAGTCTTAGTTCCTTCGAGATTATTTTTGAAACAGTTTTCAGTCTCCATTTCAGAATCAAAACAAATGTTGATCGTAGATAGACGAATTTCGAATTCACCAAAAATGTATGTTAATCAACAAGAAAAAATTTGAGTTTAGCTGAATGTTGTCAAATTCAAGGTTCAACATCTCTTGGAAGTCAAAGTCACGAATCTTGGTAAAAAGTGAACATACATCTAACAATATTCAGCTAAGAATCGATTCAGACTTGTTAATATCAGTTTATTAATGCTGAATTGAAAATTGAGAAAGCTTAGAACTGAAGTAGTTTCGATACTACATTCGATACCGAAAAACTTTTTAAAAATGTTGTCGCTGAAATAAAGACTGTGAAATCAAAGTGATGGAGTGTGATTATTTGAATGAAGGTGACGGTCAGTTTTTGGACTCATAAAGAGACGAGGAAATGGCGGCGGAAGACAGTCAAAGGTGACATTTCATGGTAGTATCAGATCGAGGGACATGTATGAAGGCGCTATATTTCGCACGAGACGTCGGAAAGTAGCGAGCATCATCCGTAACGATGATGCTTTCATGCAATTTAGATGGTGCTATAAGCGGAAGATGACTAGATAGCTATGTATGTAAATACTGGTATCTGTAACTGCGAAGTGCCTGTATTTACGGATGTAACGAACTCCCCCCGTCGCGACGTCAATTCCATTCTACTTGACGCGTGAGGTGACTTGGATGGAAGACCGTGAGAACATTTTTCAATGGTTGAAATCGGCTTATACTCCAGTATTAGCATCTGGTTCTTTATTATTCATCGTTGAAGTGTCAAAAGTTTCAGTACAGTCTTTCATTCATATGATATTTTCTTGGAAGTAGATCGTAATTTTTGATTATCATCAGAGTACTGCAGGAATTAATAATCTTTTGCTGTCTCAAAAAGTATCTGCGCGTTTAAAGTTGATTGTTTCGTGAAATTAGAAAAAACACATCTCAAATTTCTCATTTTACTTTTATACAAACAAGCGGAAAACAAACGCTCAGAACATGTTAACATCAAATAATGTGAGTTCAATGATTGAATGATGTAATGACGAAATGACGAAAAAAGAATCTCTCTTAATATTAATCTTCAGAAAAAACAAGATGCTGTACAAATTTCTTCTTGAAAATACAATAAAACAGAGATGTCTAAACCACTCCACAAACTGGAAAAAGCAGACAGGAAATGAAAGATTCTACCTTCGACACATCGTTTCAACACAGAACCTGAAACACTATACCTCCGTCTCTCCCCCAAAAAAAGAGGAGAAAATCCATAAAAGCATGAAGAAGCGACGCAATAAAGGAAATTTTACAGACTACTTTGCTCGATTCCTCGAGCATCTTCTTCCTCTCTACTTACGTGTTCCCAACGTAGAACCGTGCCACGCAATCGCAGGGTCTTGGAATAAGCTTCGAAAGACTGAAGGCATAAAGAAACAAAGAAAATGATTCAGAAAAGGCGCTTCCCTCGAAGAAGCTTTTTCTAACTAGAGCCACGAACAAAAGTCAGAGATAATACAGATTATTTACTTCGCCCAGGAAATTCCAGGACCGTTTTCATGCAGCGCGTAAAGAAAGACCTGAAAGAAAAGCATTCTTCCAAGTTATCCCCGAAAAAACCTACTTTCGTCTCGGGACGAATTTGACGAACCGCGACAATTAAATACTCCGAAGCATAATGGCAAGTTGAATGCGCCTTGGTAACGAGCGACGTACGCGAAATTGCTGTTCAACGCATACGTGAAACTTAAGCACTCCCGGGCGTTTATTTGAGGACGGATCCTTTTACGCGGATCCCATTTGATAGGCAACAAAGGGCCATCAATTTGCCGGCTTTCACGTGAGTCTTCGCAATAATTGTTGAGATCGCGGATGACAAAAGACGGGAAAAAAGGATCCGGGGAAGAAGCGGGCAAAAAGTGTCCTGATTAAACGTGAACTGGCAGCGAAAAAGGGATGTAATTTCATTTCGCCCGCGTTCGTATTGAACCGCAGGATTTTCCTCGGATCTCAACAACGGAGGAGGATGAAAAAGAGTAAACGCCCGGAGTCACGGATGATTGCTTCGTAATCCAAGCGTCTCATTCCGCATTATCCGGGGCATTCTTGTCTAACGTAGTCATTTACCAGTCACAATTCTTATCGCGAAGCTTATCGGCCTGGAAGCGACATTGACAAGGCCATCGGTGGCGTAACATCGCGATTCAGGTAAACCGCGTTCCGCTGAAATGTAAATGCACTCCCGGTCTCGTTTGACTAAATAGTCTGGAGGGACGTACGAAACGTCCCAAGTCGCTGCGCTCGAATTCATCGCAGCGAGGGCATAATTCAAGATGAATGATTCTGTTCCACTTTGTGCCACTGAGAGAATCCATTTGAATATCAACGTTTGAAAGGGAGTATTAGTTGGCGAATTGCATGCGAATGTTTATGCCGAAAATTAATAGGGACGAAGGGCTCAATGGGCTTTAAGGTCTGCTCTGTCGTTACGGAGAATTAATACTGAAAACTCATCCAGAAATTTTAGGTTAGAATTCTGGACATTAACATTGCGTCTTCTTCGAAGATGAGTGATTTTCATCCGAGAATACAGCACAGAGGAATTATTCTGAAATTCAGAGGATAATCTACTGAAATGACATATTATGTAATCGAGAATGCAATCCGCTGAAATTCAGAAGAAGATATTCTGAAATTCAGTAGCTCCCTTGAAGTATTTGATTAAACGTCAAATTTGATGTTTAAGAAAAACGTAGTAATCACACATAAAGATCATGTAGAATATGAATAAAAGATAATTTGCAGATATTACATATAAAGTTCTTAAAAACTTATAAAAAATTTCTCATACTTATAAGGGAACTTTTAAAAAACTTATAAGATTTCGAATTTTTATAAGTCACCCATATTAGTTTTTATAAGTTTAGAAGTTTGTTTGCTTCATAAATAAAAAAACTCATAAGGTCCACTTATAAAAATTCGGAATCTTATAAGTTTTTGAGAACTTATGAGGAATTCTCAAATCTTATAAGTTTTTTCACGAAACTTATAAGTTACAACTCTACTAGGGACGCCGCGCATGCGCACCATCCTTTTATAGGTGTATTATAAATTTCACAATACATCTTCTAAGATTTAGAATAAAACCATCTAAAATTCAAAATAATTTCTTCTGACATTTGGAATATCGTGAGAATGATACTCTCAATATCAGAGGATTTCCTCTAATTTTCAGTATATTCAAATTCAGGAGATCATCCACAGAAATTCTGTAGATGATTTCTCTGAGTGCAGACTATTAAACTAACTTCATCACATAAACTTCTCAAAAAATCTCAGAATCTCCCAAAACAGAGTATCTCTGCTCAGAGAACCTCTTTGATTTTCCCGAAACTTCCTGAAATTTTCCAAAGCAATTTTAATCATGCAAAATTTCAAAGTAGCAGTCAATTACGGCCAATAAACGTTGATTCTCCACCAGTATTCTTCGATATATTTCCTTATTCAATAAGCGAGATTTGATGTACTTTAAATTTTTCGAAGGGACGAAGCAACCGCAAACGCGGAACACACGGAGTTACGCCGGGAAATTAAATTCCTCGTCTAACGAAGTCGAGGCGATGGAATTGTACGATCCAATAGCGATCTAAGCGAGTTTAGTAATTGCGGAATGAAGAACAAAAGGGGTAAGATTTTCTCGAATACGTGGCCTTTTACAGCACAATCACGGCCGGATTCCTTATAGATCCGCAGCGTTCGATTGTAGCAGCTTGCTTGTAAAGTAGCCGGGTTTGATTCGATCACGCCGCAAAACAGTTTTACAATTATTATTCACTCTTATCTGATAAATTAGCCGACATTTTCAATTTAATGGTCAGATAATTGTGATAAATAGACTACCGTGTAAGAGCTCGGAATAATTCTCCAACAAACGAGTGATTCCGCCAACAATAAATCGGGCCTCCCGCGTGACAAAACCTATAATTCTTAACGGCCTTTTGATACAACGCGTATTACCTGTTCGTTCTGGCGGGGAAATTCGGTTATGAAAATTCCGATGGGCTATAATTCAAAGTTCCACGCGCATCTGGGAAAAACAATATTCCTACAGAAACGTGTATGAACTTTTTAGAGGATTCAATTTCGCAAGTGATCGATGGGATTTTAAGAGGAGATTGCGCATCCCACTTCGAATTTTACTTCCAACTGCTCTTCGCTAATTTTTAATGTTTTAATGAACACTTTCGCACGCATGGTGTCCGCGAATGAACAAATCACGGATGAGTCTTGTTTTTGAAAAATACTGCAAAAAATTTTTTAAAAGGTAACTTCTTTACCGACCATCTGTTATATATCATACAATTATATATTGCAATGTTGTGTATCATTTGTTGACTAACAAACATCATTTGTGCGAAAGGATTTTGCTGAACAATTAAATTTGAAGAAGACTATTCTGGATACAGATACTAACAGGAAATATTATTCTAGAATTCAGTCGAAGGAAAAAAATTGAATACTTCGTTTGGTCTATGGTTGTGTGGTATTTTCCCGATTTTTCTATTTCGAAATTCTTCGTTATCTATTGCAAAAGAAGAAGTGAAGAGGTAGGAACGATTCGAGCCGTTGAAATCGTTAAACCGCGATGCCCCGGGCAAAGGCCATTGTTGATCCAAGAAGTCGTTACCACGAAAGCCACCCGGGCGAAATAACGAGCGTCAATCTCGACAAGATGTATTTCACGCGATGCGCCCGATGACGAGTAGCGTTAAGTATCGAGAAATTAAGTCGTCGCCGCTCACGGTGTCCATTAATCACGCGCGCCAGAAAGTACACGCCCCGGCAGAGAATCGGTCGAGCCGTCTACGTCGGCTTCCCAAGGGTTTCGTACAATCGTGTATGCCCACATGGAAATGGACTTCAATATATTTCCATGCATTGGAGTGACGTAATATTCAAGTTTTTTGGATTGTGGTGGGGTAAGTCGGGGAGAGATGGAGCAACTTCGAAATTTCATGGTCATATTCATCTGATTGTCTGTAATTTTGTACACAAAATTACAGGCAAAATTAACGGCACGCCACCTGGCGAATTTCGCAGAAAGTTTTTATATTTCGTGATTTGTTCGTGTGAATTCATTCATGAAAAATAAGATGGAATGTACGATCTCAAACCTTCCAGTACTTTTAAAATTTTCTAAAACGTTTTCATCAATTCAAAACTCATAAATCATGAAAGATGATTTCTATTCACCACAAAAGAAATCCTTTTATCGCAAAACAATTTTCTCTGAAACAGTTTCTATCGCAGTTTTCTGGTAAAAAGATATCTTCGACAGTCAATGAATTATTTTCAGATTATACGACAATGGACCCGCGGATCGAAAAATCTCCCACGGAAAAACAATTTCTCCGGTGATCCGATTTAGATGGACCCCGTCGATAAATTCGTCCCAGGGAAGAACGTTTCGCGAGATTAATCGTACGGGAATAATTATACATGTCGGATAAATGATAGTTGGTTTTTGAGGGGAGGGGGTATCCTTGCACCGGGCTCGATCAATCACGACAGAGAGAGAAATAGTGATTAATGACGTCATTATGCTTGAGTCGGTTGTAAATAAAGGAGGGGAATTTCGTGGGCGAGGCTGACGAAAATGTTTTGTTTCCGGCAGTCGTCTTTGCCCCCGGGGGTTTTCACCTTTGCACCGGTTGGTTGTGGGATGAATTCGCGGCGTTTCCAATTTCCCGCGTTTGGCACTGACACCCCTGACGAGGATGAATTTTGATTTTTGTACGTGCTGAGATATCCGTGGCGAATCGGTCGATTGAACGCGTTCACGCGGAATGTAATTAACGCTCGTGGAAAGTTCGTCAGCAAAAAGTGAACTCGACACGGTTAAACTTTGCTTATTACGGGGGATCATCTTCGGTATCCATCTTGGACCTTTGGTACGTGCGAAAAGAGGGAATGGATTCTTAAAGTTGGGTCTGGGAGGGATTTATTTGGCTGGGAAATGCTGGCGTCATTTTATCTACATGAGAATTGGATTTAAACTGGGGACATGAGTTTCTGCATAGTATGATGGTATGGTTCGGTTTTGATACTATATTTTCCGCCAAGATAAACTTGATGAATAGATGGAAAAAGAATTTTTCAATGTTTGAGATTGTATTGAATTGTATGTTTCAAATTACTTTTTTGAATACACACGGTATGTACTAATTAATTTTTTGATATTATACAGGATACTCAAGAGCGATGTTCTATCCAGTTTTTGTGATTCGGATGTTGTTGGACTATGTTTTTAAGGAAGTTCTTAAGCTTGTAGGAATTTTTCGTACATTCAAGTACATCCTAAAATCTATTGGGACTGTACAAAACTATATGGAACTCTTGAATGTGTTATCAGACCATTCAAATTTGGAACCATTTTCTCAAAGACACTATGATGAAAGTGTCTAGAATATTCTAAAACTTCTCGGTGTAACTTTTGCAGACTTATTTTATTTTTTATATTACTTTTCTGCACCTTCTAGAACGTTTAAAGAAATAATAAGGCAGTTTATGAAGTTTTTTAGCAAGTTTTAAGCATGTTGTCTCATTTGTTTCATTTTTCTGAAAATTTTTAGATAATTCATGGATATTTTCGAAAATTCCCACATATTTGCGTATATTCATGATGATTTACGAAAGTTCGCGGATATTCTCGAAAATTCCAGGAAATATCTCGATATTTCTGAACATCTTCGGATATTCTCAAAAATTCCAAGATATATCCGTAAATTTTCGACAATTCCAGACAATCTCCAAATCTTTTTCAGGATTTTGGAACAATTCTTCAAATCTATCAAAATAAAACATCTAAAATATTACAGAATATTTTTAGAACTCTTAAAAAAATTCAAAATGATTTTTTTAGACTTTTTACATTTTCATCACTTTTTAGCAAATCGAAGAATTTTTGGGAACATTCTAGAGCATTCTACAATTTTTCACAAACGTTCTCAATATTTGCAAACATTCTTTGAGATTCAAAGAAATATCCAGATATTTTTCAACATCTTTGGATATTTCCAATAGTTCCTAGATATACCCGGGAATTTTGAATAATTACAAACAATTCTGAGACTTTCATATAAATTTTGCAAAAGTTTTTCGAACCTATTTGAATAAATTAATCCAAAAGATAATAATAATTTTTTGGAACTGTTAAAACTATTAAAAATGATGTTTCGAAACTTTCTACGTTTTCATGACTTTTTTGCAACTCCCAGAATTTTTGGAGAATTTCTAGGACATTTTAGAATATTTCTTTAAGGTTCCAAGCATATTTTCTGAATATCAGTGCATATTTACGAAAAATTCTCGAAAATTCTTGGATATTTAGGAAAATTTCCAGATATTCGCGGTTATTAATTATTATTCCTAAAACTTACCGAACATTATCAAATATTCTCAAAAATCCCAGAAAATATTCGGATATTTCCTAAAATTCTTGGATAATCTCCGAAATTCCTGAAATTTTCAATAATTATAGACAATTCCCAGACCTTCATATAAATTTTGCATAACTTCATTAAACCTACTAAAATAAAATGATCCAGAATATTCAAGAATCTATTGAAACGTTAGAAACTATTTAAAATAAATTTTGCAAACTTTCTACATTTCTCCAAAAAATTTCAGAGCTTTCTAGAATTCGTCCCTAGCGTTCCAAACATATTTTCTAAAAGTTATTGAATATTCACAAGAATCCCTTGAATTTACGGATATTTATGATAATTTCCAAAATTTTTCGGATATTTTGAAACATTCTCAAAAACTCCAGAAAATATTCAGATAATTTCAAACGTCTCGAATATCTGAAAAAACTTCCAGACCTTTATAAAAATTGTACATAACTTCCTCGAAAAAACTGGAATAAAATCATGAAAAATATTCAGGAATCTCCCTGGAACTCTCGAAACTATCTTAGATAATTTTTTAAGACTATAAATGTTCATAAATTTTTCCAGCTCCCAGAAATTACAAGAAAATTCTAAAA
>JABFQI010000379.1:0-11784 GCA_022816925.1 Trichacis sp. ZL-2020 | reverse complement strand
AATTTTCCTATGTCCGACCCTTATCCTATAAGGCCAATACTAAAAAAAATACTTAGAAAATATTTTAGGAAAATATTCCAAAATATTTCTTTGGAACATTCTCAGAATATTTTTTTTACTATTGGCCTTATTGGATAAGGATCGGACTTATAAATATTCTAGGAATATTTTCAAGAATATCCTTGGGATATTTCTAGAATATTCTGTGTTGTTAAAGTGCCTAAAACCTAGAATGAGGTACTTGACTCAAATTTTTTAATTGCCAATTTCGAAATTTAATGAAAAATAATTAGACACGTATTCTTTCGTTTTGTAATATTTCGAAAATTGACGGAAATACAGCATTTTCAAAAGTATAGATTTGTGACGTCACAAAAAATCTGTGACGTCATTTACATGGTCAGTACATTTAAATATCCGAAATGAAAAATTCACGTATCTTTTAAAATAATAAATTTTCAGAGAAACAAAAAAATACGTATCGATTTTTTTCAAAAATAATCGATACATATGTCGCCAAATTTCAATTTTCACACCCTGTAAAGTACCCTATATTGTAGTAGCTCAATGGGTAAGGTAGGAATTTTACTTGTTTTTCCTTTTAGAAGCTCAATTTTGTACAAATTTATCAGAGCTCTATACTTTATGGTTCACTGCATCTGACCAGAGTGAAAAAAATGAATTTTTATGAAAAACTGTATGAGTAAGTTGAGAATCTCATTGTAAAATAGATTTGCAACTCGCTCATGCAGTTTTTCATTAAGGTCCATTTTTTTTACTTATGTTAAATGGAAACAAGCACCCAGAATATAGTGATCTAGTAAATGGATCTTTTGAAAATTATTGAAGATTAAAAACTGTACGAAATCTTACCTTACTGATTGGGTAAATACGGAATGCTTTTAACGATAGTGACCCAGATACAGGCGTTTTTAAACAGGATTTCCGGGATTTAGGACGGAAGTTTTTGCCTTCTCTAAAGGAAGCTATTTTGAGAGTCACTAAATAAATTCACAATCTACATTTTCTTGACAAAGAAACTTAATACTTTTTTCGAAAATGAGGAGTTTTGTTGAAAATTTGTGTGAATGTTTAGTTTAATTATCCAAATACGCATGTAAAATGTTGAGTGCATCCACTGAAGTATTTGAAAGATATTTAAAAATATTATATGTATTTGCAGGAATATGTTTGATTTTTACAAGAGCTTTTATGAGAAATTCAGTATTTTAATTGAGATCTGACATGAAAGCGTGGTCATGTATGTAAATATACCCTAGGGAATATTTACTTTCGACTCACTGACACGACGATAGCGAAGGCAAAAAATTTGTTTATTGATACAGAGATATTCATATGACAAGTTAAATGAAAATTTTGAAAAATGGTAATAGTGAATTAACTTATCGAATGCAATAACATTCTTATAATTTTCATCATGATTATTTCCCGCCATTTTTTACTCTCTAAAATTGAAACAGTCAAAATTTCACTGTTTTGAACAGTGACTTGGTCAGGTGCTATTTGGTCAGTCACTTCTAACGTTTAAACAATACAACTGACTGTTTGAACAGATGTAATGTTTGAACCGACTGCTCAAACAGTCGTTTCAACAGATTCAAACAGTCAAAACGAATGTTCAAACAGTTAAAACAACTGTTTGAATCGTCAATTTTTACTAGTTGCCAGTGGACGCATTTTTCATGTCTGAAACAGTTGATTCTGACCTTCAAACAGTGAAATTTGACTGTTTCAGATTTAGAGTGTAATTTTACAAGAATGAAGAACGTTAATCACCATAAATCATTTCACCATTACTCACATCCGATCAAAATTAATTTCCGTTTTAAAGAGTACTATCGACTAAGTCAATAATAATACATACTCATTTTATAATTAAGTGTAATTGTATTTATGTAGTAATACGTATTCAAAAATATTGCATGCAATGTAAACTCATTCTCATGTAGAACTCAATTTCACAAAATCAAAGTCTCAATATCGACACTAATCTAACATTTACCCCACAAAAAAAAGAAAGCGTTCTTTTTTTCAGCAACGAAAGAACCCGATGGACCGCTGAACCTCACTTTCATTTGAGCACGTTTTATCCGGGCCATTAATATCTTTCAAATTTCCCGAAATTCCGTGAAAAACATTCGGCGGCGTCCGAGGGTGAACGGAATATATATTATAAGGTGAGACGGCGAGATAAGGGGGCGACAATGGCCGTATACCTGGACCCGGAAAGCCGGTCCCAGCGTGTCGAAGGGAGCCTCGATGACATTTACGAAAAATTCATTCAGCGCCCCGGCCACGTGTCGTTCTCAAAAGATCGGGATCGAGAACAAGTCCGATTCGGCGTGTATTCTCGAGCGCGTTCTCGCGGAATGTCACGGGAAATTGAAAAACCCCGTCAGTACGTGACTTCGGGAAGAGAATGCGCTAAATTATGGACGCGGCATCGACGAACGTCCTCGCCCGGGTTTCACTAATTCATCCCGGCCGAGGTAAAAATCCCGGCTTCGGGTCGTTAGGAGACTCGCTCTGACAATTTTTCTCCCGGATGACTTCGTTAATTAATTATCGTTAATTAAGAACGTCCTCGCGATACTTACGAGTCTCCATAGAGAATGAATAATGGAATATATCGGAAGGAGAAGCGGTATGATTTTTATAACTTTCGGAATCCAACGTTTCCAAATTTAGAAAGTCCAGAAATTTTCTAGGACGTTCTAATATTTTTCAAAAAATTTAACAGAGTCTTAAAAAAGTCTTTTTCCGAAATGTTTTGATAGGTACCTAAATGTTCTCGAAGGTACCAGAAGGTTAGATGCTTCAGAACAAAATTAAAATATTCTAGAATATGGGTTAGGGTGAAAAAATGACAAAATGAAGTAGAGCACTATTTTTCGATATTCAGTAGTATTTATTGTGTTTTTTTGTGCATTATGCATCTGTATAATGCAAATTCTCCCTCTCATAATTAAATTTGGAAAAGTCAAACGTGAAAAGTGCACTGAGAGAAAGTATTAATTGCCGTAACTGAATTTTGAAGGCCATGTTGACTAAAGATCACAACTATATTTTACAAGGTACACTTTACTAAAAATTTTAGTCAAGGCTACTAATTAGTACAGCATACTAAAAAGTTTGGGTAAAACTGACAAAACTTTTAGTAAGATTGACTAAAACTTCGTAAGATTGACCAAGATTTAGTAACGTCTACCAAGAAAAATTAGTTGTGACCTTTTAGTCACTTCTACCATTCATATTTCTCTCAGTGTGTGGCAGTAAAAAATGTAGTCTTCAGCAGACTTCAGTTTCAGCCAAACCATGAAGCTTGTCCCGAACATTTTCGAGCCATGATTTTTTACGATTTCAAAAGTGGTCTTACTAGACAGGAGTGTTTGGAACGTTTGCGCGAAGCATTCCACGAAAAGATTCCTTCCAAAATTACAGTAAATTTTTGGTGCAGTGAATTTATCCGCGGTCGTTTGAGCTTGGTTGACGAAGAAAGAAGCAGTCGTCCTGCAACAGCAGTTACTGAAGAAACAGTGTCGTTGGGTACCCCACTCGCTTTCCGAATGTCAAAAAATAGTGAGAGTCGATTGGAGCGAGTTCATGATCAAAAAATTTAACACAGGGAAGTCAAAAGCGATTTTTAATATTGTCACTGGTGATGAAGCATGGATCTATCAATATGATCCGGAAACCAAGTGGCAATCAAGTGAGTGGGTGTCCGAAGGAGAGGAGAATCCGACAAAAGTGAAACGTGGACGGAGCGTCGGTAAAAAGATGATCGCCTGTTTCTTTACCGCCAGTGGATTCGTAGCTGCGGTTCCACTCGAAAATCAGCGCACAGTAACAGCACAATGGTACACTACTGTCTGCCTTCCACAACTGTTTGCGGCACTGAAAGAGAAACGCCCAAAAACTGGGCTCCGTGGTATTTTTCTCCACCACGACAACGCCTCATCCCACACCGCTGCGAGAACCCTTGAATTTTTGAAGACCACACCGGTAAAAATCTTACCACACCCACCTTACAGTCCAGATTTGGCCGCTTGTGATTTTTTTTGTTTCCTACTGTTAATGATAAGTTGCGTGGAAAAAGATTTCAATCTCCAGACGAAGCCGTTTCCACTTTCATCGAAGAAATTGAAGCAATTCCAAAAGATGTCTGGAAAATCGTTTCAAAAAATGGTTTCAAAGAATGCAGTCATGTATCGAACATAAGGGAGCCTACTTTGAAAAACAAAAAAAGGATTTTTTTGAAAAGTTTTTTTTTTCGTCGAGACCGGAAAGTTTCGGAGTGACCCTCGTACTTGGTCAATTGGTGCATAACACTCTTAACTCTTTGATCCATTTTTTGTGCGGATCATCGTCACACTTTCCCGAACCGCGAGCACTGTTCAACAAAGTTTGCTCGATTCGATCGAAACTCTTTTCCAGGTGTCTTCTTTCACTGCCCGATAAATAAAAAACCCGACGGATTTTCATAGAAGTTATTCCAAGTCGTTCGAATAAACAATAAATTTCTGTAACTTTCAACAATTTTTTAACTGATTCACATCATCTTCAGACTCACATGAGTTTTCCGAAATATTTTTTTCATTATTGTTGTGGTTTTCGTAGTTTTCGTCGTTTCCAGGAACCTCATTTTTATTATCCTTTCCAATATTAACATTTAAGTTTTACAAATCAGTATGGCAGGTTCAACAAATCAACTACCCTATGGACTCATTGAAGTACTTGCTCCGCTTGTCACAAACTTCTAATAAATTTTTATGAATCCAACAGTGGTTTCTTTTCCGCAACGGATTGCAACATTTTTTGTGCCATGGCATTTTAAAGAAATATAAATTCCGTAATAAATATAAATTTAACTAATCAAAACAAGAAATAATTCAAGACAATCGGCAGACGACAATCATAAAAACGATTAGATAACAATAATCATGCACCGATTGTTGAATGTGACTGGCGAAACTCTACACAAATATGGCATAATTAAACCCGCGAGCTGGACACGTTCAAACACGCACCAACCACGTTCACACGCGCCAAGAGTGCAACAAGCGCGCTGTACACAGCGTACGAATTCGAAAAAAATTGCTATGAATGAACTATATCGATTAACCAATTTTTTTGAGAAACGTCATGCTCATTGAATGTAGATTTATTATTTGTTATATTAATCATTAATATTTCAATTTGTATATAACAAATCAGTTTCAATTGACATTTGAGAAATATCGAATATATTTTTTGGAGATCAAATCTCTGCCAACCGTCGCGTAATAAAAATCTACTTTCGCTTTTTAGTTCCAGAGGAAAAAAAATTCGTTGAAATAATGTATGAAATTCCCATCTTTTATAAAAAAATGTACAAATTAATATTTCTCGAAACAATGAACGGGTCATCTTTTATTAATGATAAAACAACTTATTTATCAACTATTCATGGAAAGGTCCGATCTTTAAAAAATTCGAGGTACACTCCACACATTTTCACCCTCATTTGGCCTCTTAAAGCTAATTTGACCACTTGAGGCAATAAAATTAAACATTTTTGAAACAAGAATCAAAGAAATGATCGAAAAATTCAATCTAAGTATGTATATCAATTCTAGAAGCTAATATTATTAGCACATTATAATTATTCTCATATCTTCAAGCTCTTGTCCAGCTAAATATGTACTTAAAAAATGGGGCAATACGCGAAATTTCGCATATTTTCGGATTCGAAGTTTGTTAATATATAGTATATATTTATTACGAATAGACTTTCACATGACTTTTTGGTTAACTAATAGAAGTGGGTTTGAGGTTAAAAAAAATCCAAATATATGTATCACTTCAAAAAGTTATATTCGAAATAATACATTGGGCGACAAGGAGCAGAGGCGCATTTTTAAAGCGAGAGGGCTTCTAAGACTTGTACTGAAGGCTTAGCCCGAGCGCTTATAAGGCCCCACCCCGTATTGCGCGTCAAATTTTTTGTAAAGCATGTGTAGCTATACGGTTTTTTTCAAATGCATGTGTCTCGGGATGGAAAAGCCTACTTCTCGAGTCGGTATAAAAACAGAAACTCGAGTGTGGCAGTCACGGCGTGGTGGGGGTGGGGGGTCACATGATGTGAAGCGGGGTTTGAGGATGCAGAGTACGAAGTCCCCGTCGAGAGCGGTGGGGCGAGGAGGGGGGGAGCGGAGCCCTATGATATTGAAAAAAAAGGATTGGAAATTAAAATAAATTTATAAAAAGGCAATCTTTTATATTCGAAAAATTTTTTCAACCCACATCGATATAGATGTGTAATGGCTGTCACAAAAATTTCGGACACGTTATGAGTCTTGAGTGTCATAAAATTTTCGGTCATGTGATCGTCACATGACGGTCACACGAAAATCCGAAATCTCTAGTCCTCACTGTTAACAACGCCAATCATTCTTCTGTTAAATATTTCGATTTTATGTTTGCCATCACCCGCCGATACCAATCCAAGCCATAGATGAATGTGATTCACTGATACGAAATAAACATTGACGTTATAACATTGTCACGATGAGATGAAATAAAAACTTCTGATTCGCCATCAAGCTCACTGCTCGAGGAGAATGATTCCAGTCCAACTTCACATGCATGAGGGAACGCCATTATACGCTTGTTTAAAAAAATAGTATATTACGTGGTATATTTCAACTCACGTGTTGGAGCCCTCGCCTTCGGCTCGAGCGGCAATCCTTACGTTTTGTCTCAAAAGCCCATTTGCACAAATTCCGAATGATATTTTTTGTGGTTAGGGTGATGAAAAAATATTTTCATACCTTTAAAATATTTTCATACTTCTACTTTAACTCTCGTGTTGCAGCGCTCGCCTCCGGCCGGAGCGGCAATCCTAATGTTTCATCTAGAAAGCTCATCCATTTACCCATCTAGTATACTATTTTCCAGGCAGTATTTCAAATACTTCATTGACATAATTTGACATGTTAGATTTTTCAATTACTCGACAGTATATCGAAAAATCGTTCGAGATCATAAAATGTGGAAGTATCTTTTTTGTAATTTCATTAAAAAAATTTTTTCCATCTAATTCAAAAAGGTCACCAGCATGCTCAAGTAGAATAAGCGTGGAAAGCCTCTGGAATATTTTTTACTCGTGTACAGTACGTAACATTAAATAAGATTGTTCATACAGACTGTTTTGTACAATATCGTGAAAGCCAGATACGATCTCGCATAAGTAACAATAGAGGAAGATTGCGTAGAGTGAAGAAAGAAAAAAGCCTAATATATCCGGTACTGTTTCCGGATGATCTTATAAACTGGCAAGCATCTGAAAATGACGTGAACGATAACTTTTCAATGTGATAGTATTCGAAGTTTTGAAATACAATTACGATGGTAAAAAATGTCATCGACTACATTCCTTATCAGTCATATTGTGGTCATAAGTAATTGACTACATTTTTTATTAGAATTAAACTTTTCATTGAGACACTCGTCACTGATTGGGACACGGGTCATCAATTTCAATACCTGTCACAAAAAGTTCAAATATCATTCTCTGGTCTATTATAGATGTTCCTATTCTAAGAAGGTGTCCTCTCTATTGTCGGAAATCTGGATAAATAACAAATGTCTCATTTAGTATCAGGCGTCCATATAATTACGTCTGGGGGACTGAGGTACAAAAAGTGCTATCTATCATTTCAATAAGTCTGAGTAATTAATGCTATTGAATACGAAAATGAGACTTGTCGAAATGTCAGATAGCCCCTTTTGTACCTCAGCCCCTCATATGTTCCAATTAGAGACAAATGTCCCAATTAGTAGACTATTTCAATGACAAGTATAATGGTAATAAGCAATTATGAGAACGCGATTGTTATAGAAAATTCAATTAATTACTTTCGGTGAAAATTTTATCGTAATCGACAATATTTGATTTATTACTCCCTATCTCAGATAACAAAACGATTTTCAATAACATTGCAACTTATTAAATTACAAATTTCAAGATATTCGATTCCCTGAATTTTCTAGGTTTGCATTTGCAGTTGGATTTTGGGCCAATTTTTTGATAGTGTACATTTCTCTTATCATATATAATAAAATTATTTTGCCTTATTCAGGTCTTACACTGAATGAATCATTCGCACCTTCATTCGCAACTTTTAGTAAATAATACGATGTATAGTTCACAATTGTATATCAATTTCTCATTCGATGAAACCTTTTTATTTCATTTTTTATTATTTTATTTTCATCATTTAGGATTTTTTTACTTTGATTACAATTTTCTATTTTTTTACCTAAAATTTATGTATCTAAAATATTTATTTTCATTTTGATTCGAATTTAAAAATTCCAACTGTTCAAAATTTCGATTGTCCAATATAAAATTACTCTGGGAACTTAGATTTCTGAAGTCTCGGATTTTTGAAATCTCACATTTCTGAAGCTGACAGCCTCGGATTTTTTAAGTGAACATGCCTTCACTTATTGAAGTAAACAAACCCCTATCTAATGATATGAACTGATAAAGAAAGCGTATCAGAAAAACGTGGAAAAAGCGCGAGTTTTATCAATTTTTTATCCATGTACTATCATTTAGGGTTCCCACACAGCACAAATCTTCGTGAAAAATTCATCAAATAATTGATGAATATTCGTGAACAATCGATGGAATATTTATAGAATATTCCTATAATGCACTGATGTCACTTTTATTGGATATTTGAAAGTAAAATTTTTTCCAAATATTCGTGATATATTCGAAGTGAGTTCTATAAATATCCCGTCGAAGATGACTAGAATGTTCGCTGATGATTGTTCAGAAGTTTGATTTTACCTTTTATGAATCTTCAGAACTCACCCTTCATATATTATGTGAAAATTACATGGAATATCAAATAAATATTTTGCGAATAAGTTTTGGATATTATCAGAAGTTTCATTATATATTCGACAAAAATCCGTTAATCGTTCGAAAATGTTCGCTCTGGAGATTTTGAGGACCTTGCACGAACGTTCGAGCAATCTCCAAGGAGCATTTAACAAATCTTCGAAAAATCTTCGAAGAACCTTCGAAAAAAATTCGAGAAACCTTCGAAAAACATTCGAAAAACATTTGAAAATCTTTAAAAATTCTGCAAAATAACTTCGAATAACATTGGAAAAATCTTCGACAAATCTTCGAAAAATCGACAAAAATCTTCGAAAATTCTTTGAAAGACATTTGAAAAGCTTTCGGAATTAATCCTAAAAATTTTTTTTTGCTTTTTATATTAATTTAATAAAAACTTCTTTTCATTACAAAAGAACATCATTAACCATTAATTTTTTTTTCATTCAGCTTCACACTGCCAATTTCGATCGGCAGTTGTCAAAAATCAGCCTGGTACTATTACAGTACCTTGACATTTGTCATCCACGGCTGTTCATACATCACCTCAGCCGTGGCCAAAACTGATAATAGTAAAAAAAACGCACCTCTCTTATAATTTCAAAGTTGAAAAATATTTTCGAGAAAAGAAATACGACTAGCCACCTGGCGTATTTATTTGTTACTTCAGGTGTATTGAAAATAAATGATCTAGATGTGAATATTTTGACAGCGGCAAATGGATTCGCGATTACATTTCATAACGTATTCAACAGATGAGCGGGGAATTCGAATTATTATTCATTTTACAAAATAATATATTACAAATCAGGGTGCGATGACAAAGAAATCTTTGCATTCACTATTCAGTTTAAAAAACGTTTTCACGCATCGCTAAACTTTATGCTACATCGCCATTGACTTTTATTATTTGTAAATTTAATCGTTAATTTATGATGAATATATTATATATACACTTTTATCAACTCAAAAACAAATATATAAATATTTACATAAGTTTTTTAAAAACTATTAACTGAAAATAAACGAATGTATTTTATTTGTACGCACTTTTTTCCATGAAAAATTTCAATCAATTAAATTGTTTTCAATTGGAATTTTTAGTAAGCAGGAATTTTGAATGTAAAAAGTAAATAATGGCATAATTTACCAAGTTGTATGAAAATTTTCTTTGTAAATAATAGTATTATGTTTTTGCATTTACTTTCATAATCTCATAATTTTTTTCATAATCTCATAGAAAAAGGACATAATGAAATTACTAAAAATTTTTCTTGTACTTCAAGTATTTTTACTCATAAATTCATTTGAAAGATACACCAACTGAAAGATATAACACTTATATATACTCTCGATAAAGGATCAGAGAATGCCGACGGTTTATTGATAGAAAAAATGGCATTTATTGATTTGTTTTCATTTCCACTCATGCGGTTTCAGTCGATGTCGATAATATATTGCAGAAGCGTGTATACCATCGAGTTTGATAATTTCAAAATCACTCGTGATTGGCAAAATGGCGTGCATGTGCTATACATGAGATTCAAAAGTTTTGATCAATGAAGGTGAGTTCACGTTTGCTCTTAAAAAAGGATTACGGAAGCTCGGATGATACGATCATTACGCTCAAGTTCTACTGGATGGTTCTATTTTATTGATTACCAGTAAAATGAATCAAAAGGCTTTCAAGAAGCCTTTTAACATGTCTATATATGATGAAAATTGTATATGCACTCTATATCAATAGCTATTGCATGCCTTCTAGCGACTCATTTATTCGTGTCTATATATCTCGTATTCATTTCATCATTTCTCATTGATGAATATATTAGATTGTATTAAAAAACTCATAGAGATGGTTTTAGAATACTTATCGTAAATATAGCTCTGTCCATAAACATTCTTCAAGTGAAATTATATTTTGTATGATTATATGCATGTAAACTTTCATTTGCTCGACATCTTGCCCCAAGAAAATGACTATAGACATTTTTTGAATTGATATTTCTTTCTTATGGATCAATTTTTCCAGGGAAACAACTTCATCATGAATGAATTCCGGTCGCCGGTATAATCTGTAGGTATAATCTAAATAATGATTAAAATGAAAGAAAACAATCATAGTCAAAAGTACTTTTTAGTAAGTCACTAATATCTGGCAGTTTACTCGTTTCCATGATTAAGCTAAAATATTTCTAATTTATAAAATAGAGATCAGAAGTATTATTTCCGCATATTGTTGAAATCATTTTCTATTATGGTGCTTTTTTGATAAAAAAATTATCTGTGGTTGTATGTTACAGGCCCGGGATGACACTTCTCATAAAACATCAATTTTTTTAGAGAGATAAGTTTTTGAGGAAGAACTCTTTTCAATACGCAAAAATTTTTTCGGTCCAGTATATTACTTTTTCCCATAAATATTAAGCGAAGATTTCATGATAAACCTTTAATAATTAGCTCTTAGTTCAAATTATTTTGACAGTAACGATATTGTATATTCGATTGTGTGAAATTGCTAGGTGAAAGTCAAAAATGTAGGTATGACTAAGAATCAAAATCACAATTGTTTCAGTCAGTTTCGAGTTTGCATAGACTGAGAGAAAGTAGTTGTCATGGTTACCTCTTTATAAAGTCGATATATAAAGTCACAACTTTATATATCGAGTCTATACAATAAAAAAAAAATTATTCTAAAGAACTGAATTCTCCGGGTAAAGGTGACTAAATTTTTAGTAAAACTGGCCAAATTCGAGCAGTTGATTTTCTAGCATCGACCTAATTTGTATTTTTTTGAAAACAAAATAAAAAGAGAAACATTTTGTAAAAATTAAAAATTTTCAAAATATTTTAAAAAAGGGAAATTTGTA
>JABFQI010000378.1:0-11788 GCA_022816925.1 Trichacis sp. ZL-2020 | reverse complement strand
GTGTAGGAGGTAGAGCCAACATAGTAGCTGGGCAGATAATGTGCTCGGCAATCTGTTTATGCAGTGTTGTTGTTTCTTATCGTTGGTTGCGATTACTGTGAATCGAAGATATAAATGTAATTCCTGTTTTGTAGTTCGAAGTGGTTCGAATATCGTACCGTATTTATGGGGTTAGAAAAAAAAAAATTAATCAATCTCATATCACAGCTAGGTGAATTTTGTGGAAGTTATAAAAGTACTATAATATTTCAGAATTTTCCAGATAGTTTCTGAACATTAAAAATAGTTCCATAATATACTAGAAAGTATTGTAGTATTTTATAAAGTTTGATAATATACCTGTAATGGATGAAAAGGTTTCATAGACAATTTTATAATACTCAAGAACAGGACAGCAATATCTCGAATATTTTTGGAAGTCCCAAGATTCTTCCAAATGTTTTAGAATTGTTCATAAACTCCTGGAAGGTTAAAAAAGTTTTGAAATATTTTAGCAAATTTGAACTTCAGATTTAGATAAGATATTTCATTTTTTCAGTTCTTAAACATTATAAATGATTAATCATGGAAAAAATCAATTCTAGAATATCATTTTAGAAAACTTCAAAATATAATTCTAGAAAATTCTAAAGTATGTTCCAAACTTATAAAATGTTTTATATTCCTTACAGAATTTCAGATAGTGCAAAAAGTTATACAACGTCAATATCAAATTCTAGAATGAAAAACCAAAGGACCCCAGAAAGTTCATAACCGAAAAAACGTCTCAAAAGTTTGTTGGAATGGAGTTTAATTTTCAATTTCATTGTAGGCAAGTCTCAAACTCAATTGATGAGCTTATGACAGCACGCGATACATGCACGATTTCTGCAGTTGTGACAATTTTCATGGGACAATAATATTCCACAAATGAGGTCATTAAGGGTGGTCACACATTTTCGAAAAGTCGAATTTCCTGACAATGAGCCAAGTAAAGTCTTCTTTCCCAGGATATTGTATACTTATTGTATTGAATTTCTGCTAAGTATGATTTTTTTCTCAGCAGTGATTGCCATTTTTTATTCACACTGCATTTTTTACGTGAATTTAACGGTTTTCGATACTTGGTAATTTCTTGTTACCGAATCATTTGTCAAGAAAAATGAAATACAATTCAGTGGTTTGCCAGAATAACAACTTCAGTCTACTTTGACGTAAGGCTAATTTTATATTACACTTATTTGCCATATTGAGCCTTACGTCAAGGTGGACCTAAGTCGATCTTCGGTGAAACCACACAGTCGATATCGTAAAAATGTACTGAAAGCAGTACCTGAAATTCCCTACCGATCAATTCCCACGTAGATAAATACTCAAAATTCGGCGAAAATTATTTGATTCTAAACAACAATAAAATGAAATATGAAATGTGCCGCATTTCTGGAACTAATCATGTTACAGTTTTCCAAGTTGTGATATATTGAATTTTTATGACACGAATTATGAGCTTATACAAGAATGTTAAAATACATAAACATTAAACTGCCGAATCATAATTTTCATAATAAAAACTTGAAAAATATTTTAAGGTTTCTAATATTAAATTTCTACAAACCTCAGATTTTCATAATTGAAATAATAAATTATTTGAAAACAACAAAGCTTTAATTTTTTACGATTCGCAACAGTGGAAAATATCAGCTCTGAAAGTTAGGAAAAAACAAAATTTGTTCAGTTCACATTAAATTAATAAAAAGGTATCTTCCGATAACGAAATCCTCCCAATAACGAGCGCTGTAACCTCTCGATAGTGCAAAAAATACATTTGAAGTATATCTCAATCCCGTTCTTTATGTGAGGGATCTAAACACCAAAGCCGTGCGTTATAAGGAAGTACCAGCGAACCTTATATACTTGTAAGAAAAAACGAAACGTCTTAAATGTTGACAAAATAGTATAGAAACTGCAAAATCTCACTATCAACATTTTTTTAACTATAGACGGAAGTTTTTTGATCGCGCGATTGCACGCGCGATTTAGACAGCGGCCGCACGACAATGCGTTCTGTGCCAGCTAGGCTCCCCCACAACTGCGTTCGGAACTCTAAATCAGCTCTTATGTTGGCTCCACGCCACTATGATTGAAGCGCCACTCTATGGTCTAAGTTTTTAGGGTGATCAAATTGTATAAAAATATGCCAGCGAAGGTTTCATTTTCAAAAACATTTGATATCTCTCTAAAATAAATTTAGAAAAAATAGGCTGTCAGGCAAACACAGGTCACAGAATCAAATCTCAACCATAATCAATTATCGACGAAAATTGATGATATCCAGCAAATGCAAAAAATTATCTGATGAGGATAATGGCTCTAACACTTTCATTGCGAAAATTAATCATTGTATAATGCGTCAATATGTTGGTAGTTAATGCATGGAGTTACATCACATCCTTCACACACAAAAAAAATCCGACACCCCAATATACCGGGAATACATCTGTTACACGTTTGAAATGTTTGTTAAGTTATATATGAATTTGATGTATATTTATTATATATATTTGTATTATATTGACTATAATGTTCTGTACTAATTTATATAAATTATATTGATTACATTTATATTTTTCCAATTTTAATGATTTAAACTCAGTAAGCTTGCATCTAAAATGAATCCTCAGTTTCCAAGTGGAGTATTCTATAAATTTCAAAGTCCATCTTTCCGAATCTCTTTCGTTAATCGACATTCTGTGATTTAGCCAGCGTTGAACGTCAAACTAAATCAAACTGCGTCAAACTCCTGAGAATGTTATCGAGGTTTATTTATTGTTTGATTCGTTTCCGTCGCGACATATCAAATCATGCTGTAGTTGAATATTCACGATTCTTTTGTCAAATGTTTAAAATCATTGCTTTATTTCATAAAGCTTCACAGTCCGCATTCGAGGGATTTTATGAACCCATCGTTTTTGATGCGATATTAATTTATGAATTTGTGACTTATGTGAGTAACGTACATATCGTTATCTTTAAATAAACTCTTGTTTCTCCTTGCCAGAATGACATGCTTCTAGAAATTTGTTGAAATTTTTTCCATCAAAAAAGATAAATTTCATGTTTTTCATTATTTCAACTATAATTCCATGTAGAATTTGGCCATCAAGAATATTTTATAATTGACGACGGAAGCAATCAAGGGTCGTCCATAAATTACTTGACGCTCTTAGGAGTAGCCGGGCAAAGGGGGGGGGGATTCAGTGAAATTTTACTGCGGAATTATAGATTCATAATTTCGAAATTAATAGTTACACGATGCCAAAGTGAAAAAGAGCAGCGAAAATACATCTAAGAGTCTCTAACAGGATCTTAAAACAAGAGGAGAATGGAATTCTCCGCATCATTGACGAAGACTTAAAAAAGATGGCAGCCGCAGGGAGTTTAATTACGGTACGAAACCAAAACGTCATCTAGATAGGTGATAAGTGTTCTAGATAGGTGATCTTTTTTGGAACAGTGTAAATAACTAACAAGAGAACGAAAAGATTCATTAATACGTCATTGTATTCTCCAGTGTCATATTTGCGAAATTTTTTAATAATTTAATCTCATAAAAGAATGTTTGAAAATCACGACACTTTAACAATCCGTGGTCAACTTCAGAAATTATTGCTGAAAAGGGAAGCCGTTAATTTTCTACGCCCCCTGCCCTTCCAAAATATTATTCCAAAGCTTGAAGACAAAAATTTGCGAACAATTTTTTTCAAATTCATGCTCATTTTGAACCATTCAAATCAAGACAATTGCGAAAACAGATTTGATTCATTGTATATTTCTGTTGTCCTTCGATTTCGCGTGACACTGGCGGAAAATTTAAGAATTGCGACGAGCTGCTATAAAGAAATGGAAAAAATACCCCCAGTCAACGGTTTATGAAAGACCCCGCGGTCATTCCCAACAACCCCTTCACCCAAAAAAATTGCGTTTACTCGATATCGACTTCGAACAAAATAATGATGCTGGCAAGTAAGAAAATACTGATAACTGTTATGAGATATCTTATTGTTGAAACCCGAGATAACAATTGAGCTGAAGTAACGATGAGAATAAGCCACTTAGGAGAATTCGCAGCAAAACGTGACAGTCATTAATTTAAAATTTCTTTTAATACGGAATCTTTCTCTCACGTAAAAAACACAGCAGACGTTTAGAACAGTTATTAGTCTACAAAAGAATATTCTTCTCAACGTGAAAAAATGTTATTGAATACGTTTTTGAATAGTTTTGAAGAAATTCATTTAGCCCCGCTATGCCCAACATACGGGGCAAAGCGGGCAAGTAATTGCTCGCCAGTTTTTTTTAATATGAAAAATTTTTCCATGAAAAATACACCCCTGATGTTTAGAACAGTTATCAATTTTCAATGGAGTATTTTTTCGAGGTAGAGAATATTATTCATCATTTCCTTCAATTTATTTTTCACAAAATGCATTTTGCCCCGCTTTGCACCACATACTCGCAACAAAAACGCTTGAAGAGTCCTGTAACTTGACACATGAGCATAACACAATCACAAATTCGCAGGCAAAATCGCGGAGACCTCTCAAAACGAAGCTCCTGAAACTTCCAATAGTGATCAAAAAAAAAGTTTTTCCGAACTTCCCGCTTTGCCCCTGTCCCCGCTTTATTCTGAATTCCCCTATAATTTACAGTAAGTCAATAAATAAGTATAAAGCCTTATAAAAACTTTATGCATTATACAGTAGATTCTATATAATACCGTACTTATGTTATTTTCATGGTAGTATGTGTATTTTTCGCGGATTCTCGAAAAGATTTTCATTTCGAGCGATATTCACGAGCGATTATAAGCTGCTAGCGTGACGGCCACAATATTAAAAACAGTCAATTTTCCGTAGAAGGATTCCTTTCATTGGAAAATAATTCCCTTTCACAATTGTGTAGAATATGTAGAATATCAATTTCACGGTAAGCGTATTTTTTCAGAGTGCAGCGCGTTGTCGGACTATTGATTTCAATGTAATAATTGTTGTACAAGAATAACGACGTATGATCAATGGTGATAAATTTGGTAACCGCAAAACCCAACCGCGAACGCTGTTTATGAGGAGTTTGCTGCCGCAAATTTTTGCCAAGTCGTATGCAGTTGTATGCACGCAAAACTTTTCTCGCGGGAAAGGTACAATTTTATTAGGCAGAAAACGAGTCTCCTACTGTAGCCCCCCAGCTGAAAATACCAAATGGTCAAACCAGGTGGGCAAACCATGCGATTGTTTATGTTAGCCGGCAACCATTTCGTTGAACAATTGTAACAGAATGGTTAACCTAATAGTCTGATCGAACGTTCGATTGATCGTCTATCAAATGCTTAGCAAAAAAAAGTACAATCAAAATTTTTGAATAATAGCAAAAATTTTGCTAATTTAAACCAGATAAGAAAACATTTATGAGATAAGAATTTTTTGTTGCTAACCATTCGGTCTGACCTTTCGTTTAACTGATCGGCCAAGTATTTGGTTACCAGCCCAAATAACAAAATAGTTAAACAAAAGTTTCAACTATATGGTTTGACTATTTGGTTCTTTTCAGCTAGGTCAGCCCAACGCACAAAGTATTAAGTTCGATGCGTTCGCTAGCGCCATCTGCATTTCCATGCCTAGACCTCTAGACTCAGATCTGTCGACCTCGTGATACGCGCTAATTGCCAAAATTAAAAATTACCTATCGTTATGAAGACTTATCGATAACACGTTATCTACAATCACCGACAATCGACCGACGAACGATTAGTATTAAGATAATAATTTTTTTCCAATGTAGCATGACTAATTTGACGCCACATTTTGGATTGTCAATAACTTTTTGAATATCAAACGACAAACAGTAAAAAATGATTAACAATTACTGAAAGGTGACCGACAAACGATTGGTTTTCAAAATTTTACGTTTATCGAAAATAGGTGGGCTATCTTTGTTTGCGAGGAATATCCCAAAGCGAGCGATCGAAAACAAAACGGGAAGAAGTGCAATAGGCTTCTACTCTCTAACCTTCGCTAGGGGAACACTCATCAATTCGATGGAATTATAGAAAACTTGAGAAACATTTCGAAAATATTGAAAAATTATGAAAACTCAAAAACCTCTGTTAACACTATATTACCTTGCTAAATTTTTAAGAGCATTCTAAGAATTGATTACATAATTTTGTATTACTACAGAACTTTAGGGACATATCTAAAACTGTCTCTACTTTGCCAACAAATTCATGAATGTTCTAGAGTGTGAAGGACAAACTTTCAAATACTGTGAGTGTGACTTGCGATGATTTGTGTAGGTGATACAACCTGTATTTCATAACGATATTTACGAATTTCGAATGATTTGCGACCTTAACGCAGTCGCCGAATTTTCTCGCACCTGCATGATGGTAACGTAGTACATAAATAATAACAAAAAATACCATGAATTACCGCAAATTACCATGGACAACTATAAAATGCTGAGAAGAAAGTATATTATATCGTTTATTAATGAAATATAAATACAGCACAGTACAACGTTTTACATCAATGTCACATTGTAGTTCTAACGGATATCTTCAGATTAGCTGATAGCATCAATCGGAATTTACAACAAATGTGCACCAATTATATATTTGCGTCGAATATTCATGTCTGCATTTGTACTTTCAGTTTATTTAGATAGTTTTCACTAAATCTTCCACACATGAACAAGAATCTTCAATGTTATTGTGCTCCATGGAAGAAGCCTTCCATGGGATCGCTTTATCATTTTTCGCACATCTTTACTTCTACGGACTGTAATAAAATTGGAGGCATTAGTAAATTCTAGAAACTTTTAAAAATTTCACGTATATCGGCACACAAAATTGTAAGAAAACTTCATTAACATTTGAATAATTCTAAAATCTGTTAAGATTTTCTTTAATTCCTAAAATTGCACATCAAAAATTCGAGAACATTCTCAATATTTTTTTATACCTTAAGGGTATTCTTCATTTATTAAGATTTCTCTGACGAAAAATTCAGACTCATGTAGAATGTTATAAATGTATTTGGAAACGTATCACATGTGTACACTATGGTGACCGTTATTTTGTCGATGTCGAAAATTTTTTCATCCACCCCCTGATAACTTGTAACATATATATATATAAAATTCGTGAAAAATATTATGAAGATCGATCCTTATCAACACATGCCCCAAAGCAGTTGAAAGTCCAAATGGAAATTACATGAATTTTGCAGTAATATTTATTGAAAAATTTACTACTTCCCTTGGGAGAGACATAAATTTATAAAACGTCGCTCACTTGTAGAAAGCGAAAAAAGGCACGAAAAGTTTTTTTTCATAATTCTTGGAATATATTATCATGATGTTTTTGCCCTCCAAAGTACACGATTCTCGTTTTTTCTACTGGTAGCACTGAAAATTGGCATTTTTTTGGCAAACACGTTTACGCGAATTTTGGGTTGCGTGGATTGTTTCACGAGATTCATTGGTTCACGTTGGGTCTATATACGTCCATTATAATTATGAATATATCATTGATATTTTTTAAACAGTGGGAAACGTGAAACTAATATTTAAAAATCGTCGGTAATTACGACGTCGATCTTTTTTCGATTCATCATCATTACGTACGTAGATTCACTATTGTAATCAATAAATAATCATTAATGCATCCAAAAATAATTATACATCAATTTTTTTTGCCATTTAAAAAAATTTTTACGATCGAATTTTTTTCCGAACATTAACTGACGCACGTATAAAACACTTTGCGCTGACACTTGTTCAATTCACGATTCCTATCATCAAATACATGAAAAAATATTTTCAACTGCAGATTTAGAATCCCATGATTCATGAGCTTTGTGGAATCCTTTCGTAAACATTATGTGAAGATCAGGTAAACAGTTTACGTCATCTATTTACACGTTTGCCTGAAATTCAAGTAAACTTCGAGAGAGTAGCAAGTTCACGTAAACTGTTAACGTGAACTGCCTACATCAAGCTTAGGTCAACATCGTAGAAAAAGTTTATGTCAACTTTTAACGAGATGTTTGTATTCGTTTACATAAATGTGTCTAAAAGGGAATATTTGCTCGTTGGTTTGATATATGAAATTTAATTTTTTTAAAAATCTTATTTATGACAAAAAACTGTCTATGTACATCACTGATGCATTAAATTCATCGATAGTTACTAAGACATTCGTTTTAATTGATTTTTGTCTATGTAACGATCTGTTCCCATTTTCATTGACAATCCCGTAATAAAACCTCAAGGGGAAATTTTCCATTGATTTTCCCTCGAATTTCCATTGATTTTCCATCAATTTCCCAATGACTTCTCATTTGACTTCTCATTTCCAATGACTTCTCAGTGAAAACTGTATGAGCAATGGAATGGTGAATGAAAATTCGATGACAGATTTTCCTACGGGATTGTCAAGTCAGTCGGAAAGAGGTCATTACATAGACGAAAATCAATTAAAACGAATGAATCATTAGCTATAATCGATGAATTCAATGCATCCGTGATGTACATCGAAAGTTTTAGACGTAACAAGAATTTGAAAAAACGTCAAAAAATCGATATTTATACAACGTGCAAATATTCCCTAGTTGTCATGTTTACGTAAACGACTACAAACATCTCGTAAAAAGTTGTCATAAACTTTTCCTACGATGCTGAACTAAACTCAGGTTAACAGTTCACGTGAATTCGCTACTCACGCGATCATTGCTTGAATTCGGTGAAAACGTGTAAACAGTTGACGTGAACTGTTTACGTGACGTTTACATTCCGTTTACGTAAAGGTTTCCACAACGGTCATGAATCCTAGAATCTTAATACTGCAGTACTTCGAACTATCAACTTTTTTCATTTACATAATGATAGAAATCGTGAATTGAACAAGTCTCAGCGAGAAGTGTTTCAAAGATGCGTCAGGTAATGTTCGAAAAAAAATTAAATCCTAAAGATTTATGAAACTCGTTAGAAAATTGATGTATAATTATTGTTAGATGCATTAATGATTATTTATTGATCGTAATAGTGAATCCACGTATGTGATGACGATGAATCGAAAAAAGATATCTGTCTAATATCTACGACGTAATTTTCGATGATTTTCGTATGTTCGTCACACTTTTCTCACTTTTTAAAGAATATCGACTACATATTTATAATTTTAATGGACAATATAAGACTCAACATCAACTAATGAATCTCGCCAAACAACCACAGAACCCAAAATTCGCGTGAACGTTTTTGCCAAAAAAATACGAATTTACAGGGCTACCAGTATGAAAAACGAAAACCGTGTACTTTTAAGTGCTAAAACTTAATGATAGAATATTCCTTAAATCAATCAAAAAAATGTTTTTTTCCTTGCATCACCCCCTACCAGTAAGCGAAGTTTTATTGATTTATGCCTCTTTCAAGGAAAGTAATAAATTTTGAAGGGAAGAGTGCTGCAATATACATGTTATTTCCATTTGGAATTTCAACAGCTCAAGGCCACGTTTTAATATGAATCAAACTTCTTTAAATTTTTCAGAAATATTTTCAGGTGGAGGGTTGGGGGAGGGATGAAAAAATTCTGACTTCGCCAAATTAACGTACACCCTAGTGTACACGGATAGAGATTTCAGAGTAAACATCTTTAACCGTATCAGGAATGTAGGGATTAATGCTCTTTTAAACAATGATGATCACTAGAGTCTAGGTGTGATTACTCATGTTCTACTTTCCCATTATTTCTTTGTATAAAATAGACTGTTTAATGTCATGGGAAAAATAAAATTCTGCCTTTCTCCTCAAACTTTCCTAGATTGTATAATAATTATGACCAAATTCAGAATACGATTTCTTATATCATTTTCGCCTGTGTCAAATATTAGAAAACGTTATAGAATATTCCAGGACTTATCTGAACGAATTTTTCTGACAATCTAGTGAAGATTCCAGAATCTATTCAAACATGAGAAACGTGTGAATTGGAAATTTGTGCACATCGTTCAGTTGGTGGAACTTTCTTAAACATTCTCAAAGCTTTTATGATTTTTCTAGACATTTTCGGAGCTCTACGGATGCAAAATCTACTATATTCTGCAACCTTTTGAAAACTTCTCAAATACAAAAAGATCTCAAAAATCTTAGTTGTAATGTTCTAGAAAATTTGCGACCGCAAAGTGTTTGTTTTTCGTGGGTATGCTTTTTCAATTCATATTGATCTTTACAAAATCGCATAAAAAATTTTTTAATAGAAATTCACTCCACGAAAATGGAGAGTTTGACTGGGAGATCAAAAAAACTCTTCCTATCAGTTTCTATATTATGAACCAGTGACTAAACCATCCTTCACTTCACATGACCATGTAATTTATTTAAACAGCGTTCAAAAACATGCGTTTTCTATTCCCAAAGAACATTCCATCGATTTGTAAAACTCGTCAATTGGATATAGCAATAAAAGAGTAAGTCGATTAACTACAGTTTTTGTTATATAATTAAACTCACTGTTACCGAACATTTCTTTGAGAACATATGTATGATATACAAGATAATATACATTAAGGACGCAAATAAAACGAAATATTTTAACTTACGCATCTTTTTTAATTTAAGTCCTTCTGTATCATTGTTCGTTACATATAATTTCAATTTCAGACCTTTGGCATTCAACATTTTTAAATCTTCACGATTTTTACTAGTAAATTGTAAATGTTTTGGGAGCAAATATTCGCCCTGGAAATGAATTGCAAATTGAAACGTTAATCAGTTCAAAAAGTATTTGAATTGCGAATTTTTGGATTATGCCTTTTTAGTTGGGCATTTTCCGTAAGTAAGACCAAACAGTTTAATTGCCGTTATCTTTAGTGGCGTGGCATTGACGTTTCCCGGATTCCCACATGCCCGTATATTCATTTGTAAATGTCCAGGCTTTTGTAAACGCTTCACCTCTATCTGAAATAAGAAACAAATATTTCAATTTGAGTATTAAAATTTTTTTTACCATCAATGATGATCATTGATGACTGATTTCATTAACATAAAATATTATTTAATATCGATTATTGACAATATTTTGTAAATTAATATGATTAACCCATAAATCTGTATCTGGGTAGTCATGTTTTAAAATGAGGTATTTATCGTTTCCTTTGTTTACTATATCCAAATCATTGTTTTTTATAATTGGTTTGAATGTTGGATCTCTTTTTAAATCAGCTGCGCAGTGTGTTCTACATCCACGTGCCTCTGTAATAGTATTAAATACAAAATTCAAAAAGTTAGGAATACAACAATTCTCTTCGAATACTATTATACATCGCATTGTTCATGTAATGAATTGATAGTACAACCATTATTTTGCGGCTATAACTATGCAAAAGCACAAAAATGGGCAGAGCATGTCAAAACGTTACCTGAAATTAGGCCGCAGCTGACCACAAATAAGACGGTGAAAAATGGATAAACCTCCATTTTCGATGTTTTACGTGTGACTCCAAGTGATTAGATTCTCGGATGTGAATCGAAGAACTGTTCTAGAAGAACAGTTCTTCTAGAACATTCGATCGGTATTGAACGTAAGTGAATATCGCTCTAAAAAATCAAAAAATCCTGAAGAGGACCTAATTCGAGGTCGAAAGCTTGATCATAAGTGTTTTTTCACTTTTTCCTATTTCCATTATTTTACTCCGAGTGACCATTTTTATAGTAAATTAGTTTAAAAAAACGGAGTGTTTCAAAAAATTGT
>JABFQI010000377.1:0-11798 GCA_022816925.1 Trichacis sp. ZL-2020 | reverse complement strand
AGAGCGACATTTTTTCGAGATTCCCCGCATGCCGACACGGACAAAAGACAAACGCCGTCGCATCTTGCGTTTGTTTCAAGCGTCATTTGTTTGCTAGGCTGCGGGCAAATACAGACTCGCGTGGGTCTCGATGGGGGAATTGGGTGCAAATGGTACCGTAACTTGAAAGAAGAAGAAGAAGAAAGCATGCGGGAACTATGGGGTTGACTACCTAGGAAGAGACCGCATTTGAATGCCGTAGAAAAGGGGAAGGCTTCCCTTTCATCTCTGCCCTTTGACCCGCGAATTCTTTGTACTTCCACATATGAAAATACTGGCCTTTTTTCGGACAAGTAGGGAAATCATTTATTATTCAGGGACATTATTCAAAAAAGTTAAAATACTAATTTCAGCGGTAACACTTCTAAGACTTTTTCGTGTCTCAAATTCAGTAATAACCTTCTCGTCTTCAGATTTGTTGACCCTGGCGCCTTATCAGCACCGTAACTTCCGGCCTTCAGCGCTAATCAACCCTATTTCAAGTTTTGTTTGATTAAAATAAATGTAAATCAATGAACATTGATTACATTGATCAATTTTCTGACATTTTTTGAGACATCATAATTAATTATTCGTTTGATATCTACCAGACATTCACTTTATGGTGAAGTTGTTTTCACACCCTGATCTGAAGAAAAGAAATTCGTGCGGTCTCAAAGTGTTCAAACAATCCTCGACTCCCCGACTTATGAATATCAATATTTTCTCCGTTGAAAAGCGAACATTTGATCGCGGCTTGACAGGAAGTCCGCAGTCTGAGTAAGAATAACGCTCCGAGCAGACGTTTCCCTCTCCAATACCTTAATGTCAGTTCGCGTTTCGAGTCTTTGTCTTCGTTCCCCTTCGATGCTCGCCTCGCAAAAAGGGTTTTGCCGGCACTTGTACCAGAAAACGGAGCTTTATTTAGCAGATGATATTTATGACTTCCAATTCTCAGCGACCCTCGAGACTTTTATATTGTCTTTGGCAGAGTTGCGTTTTTGACGTCGTTCTATATTCACCACTTTTTCGCCCCCTTTTCATCGAGCCCTTAATATTCGACATCTCATCGGCAGAATTCGGTAAGATTCTTTTAAATTCAGGAATGATGTGACTTTTGTTTATCGTACTTTAATGAAACTTTCGGCCCGATGTCATATCAGGTACAGATGGCAAAGAAAAAATGGAATAAAAGAAATTCACTTTCCGCTGGGAATATAGTTCGCAGCAGCAGAAATTCGCTACAAACAAGCGAAGAAGGGAGATTCGTAAACAGCCGAAGTAAACATAATATGACGAACGCCCCGGGCCAAAGGAGGTCCTCGTTCTGGAGGTTAACTCGACGCATTTTGTGTACCATAAGCACATAACAAAGCGCGCCGTTCATCCCATCAGTTCCCACGATTTTCCGCCGCGGAAACAGCTCTCTCGCTTTTGTCGAACTTTCCCATCTTTGGGTTTGCATTCGGTCGTACGAAAGATTGCGAATTCGAGTATTTGCTCTACTTTTGGTTTGTTGGGCAAAAATTGATTCGGAAAAAGGTTAATTGAAGATACACAGCGACCCGGAGTACATTTATTCGGTCATTCTGAAACTCAGATTATGATATGGAATATTATAGGACTCTCTGATGAAGTTTTAGATTTTGTAGGAATTTTCGAGATATTTTGAAACGTTCTGGAATGTTTTAGAAACTTCTGTAATATTTTATAACTTTACAGGATTTTATAAGGTATTATGAAACTCTGTAATTTTGAAGGACATTTTTACAACTTTCGAGAAGTCTCTGTGACATTTCATGAGTCATTATATGATTGTGAAATTTTCTAGAATCTTCGAAGCATTTTTCAAACTTTTTAGAACTTTTTAGAATCTTTGATGACGTTTTTCAACTTTCTGAATTTCTGCGACATTCTGGAATAATCTAGAACATTCTAAAATTATATGAAACCGTTAGGATTTTTCAATTGTTTACTAAAGTTTTTTTCAGATTCTAGAATATCCTAGAACTGTTTAGAATGTTTTAAAATTGTCTAGAATATTTTATATCGTGAGAATTTTTCGGGACTTTTCTGAACCTTCTTGAACTATCTGGACTATTCTAGAATATTATTTATCTTCTGAAACACTATATGGAACATAGCATTCTAGAATATTTTAGAGCTTTGTCCAACTTTTCAGAACTTTACCAATCTTTCCAGCTTTTGTTTTTAGTATTTCGAGATAGTATAATCTTAAATTATTGATATAATTAATAATATTTCTAATATTTTTATAGATCGAATTTCAATTTACAACCATCTAATTTTTTTTATATAAACAATTCTAGAATAAGTATATAAATTTGATAGTATTATTTTATTATTGCGCTTATTTTAAATTTTCGAACAACTGTATGCAGACTTTAGGTAATCAATTACATGTTAAATATTTCACATACATTTATTATTATATTCGATTAGAAGAATGTTCTTTCTTTTGAAAAATCGTATGTAATTAATTGTTGTATTTGTTTATTCATTTTCTTACATTTAACATGTGTGGCGATATGTAGGTACCTAACGACCAAAATTTCGTTTCGAGAAAAACGCGTTTAAAGTGCCACCAGTCACTTTGACACATTTCAAATGTACTTTTGATTGTACACATTTCACCCGACAAGCAATTTCCCACTTCACCCTCCAAGTTTTATTTTGATTACAAGTGTATTCCATTGAAACCATGTGAGATTATTGCAGAACTCCTGTGCATTTTATTGTAAAAATATTGTAGGATGATTATAAGTGAGTTCTTTAAAATAAAAAAGTGGAATTCTAACAAAAATCTCACTGAAACTAAATGTCAGATAAAACTTGGACAACTACATTTTAAACTTTCGTCTCTGAGAGCAACTAGCAGCTCGTGCAGGTGCGTTTTTATTAAATAAAAAATCGTTATAGGTCAAAATGAAAATTCAAAGCCTGTTGTTTTACTCTAAGTCATGCAACTACATAGATATACCACAGTTCCCACATCACCCAACTTCCCACATCACCCGACTCTCCCTTACTAATTTCTTATAAAAATTTTATGAAATTACTCATTCTCCATTAAATCACCCCATAAAAATTTTATGACAAGTATTTTTTACAATGTCATTTTATAAAAAGTAAGAAATTCAATGAAATATTCATAAAAAATATATTAATATTTCAAGACATCTCAAGTTTTTAGAAGAAGTTTCTGAATTTTATTAAAATTTCGTTATTTTTAATAAGCATTGAAGTTACAAAGCATGTCGCATCTTTTTACTTATTGCTCAGCAATTTTTTGTGACTACTAATTTACAAGTATTTTATTTCACAATTTAAAAGTTGAAAGATTCACTTATTATGATAAGTGTAAAACGTGCAAACTCAAATCATGAAATTTTGATTGAATTTAGAGTAATCGCCTGAAAAATGACTATCTTAGTCCAAACTAAAATGACTAATTCAAATAGTAAATTTTTCATCTTTTTGACTAATTCGAACTGAGAAAGTGTATAGCAGAAAACTAAGACCTTGTATATTAAATGATTAATAATGAAAAACTAACAATTAATACTTCATAATTAATTAATAGTTAATACTAAACCATAGAATAAAATGCACTAAATACCAATACCAACTCCATTTCACTACACAATCCATTACGAATTTTGCTCCAACTTTTTCCCCAACCCAGGTTTTTGTCTCTTGAAAAACAGAATCGTCAAGTTTCGTCGCTTTCCCAACACCGTACATTGTTAAATGCGCACAATGTTTCGCGTTTCCTGGCAATTTGTGTCACATGAATTATCTTTTTATCGCCTCGCGCGGTTTCGCTTTATTGCTTATGCAAATCTTTCTTACACCCACTAAATTGTTGGCAAGATGAGAAATTTTGCACAGCGAATGATTGTGAATGATTATTGTTTCCTGAGTGAAATTCTTTTTGTTGCAACGCCGGGGGGATTCTGGTTTTTTCTCTTTTCCCTGTTTCCGTAGCGAATCGCGAAAAATGGAATGACCGGGACTATGGAATGAATCACGTAGGATGGAAATTGCGAGATGCTCGGGGATTCCGTTCGCGTGCGTTATCGGGAGGCCTTTTTTCATTCGTGTCAAGGTATGATGCGTTGCCGTTATTTTACGTACATAGAAATGTCCGCTCGAGGAAAAAAACTCTCACGAAACTTAGGAATAATTAGCTTTGGAAACGCCACTGGAATTTCAATTCTGGAAGAGGAAACGTCGCGGATTGTTTGAGCAACTGGAGTAACATTGAAAAATGACGAGAACGGTTGAGGAGAAATGTAAAGAACGAGTGATCTTTTTTTATCTGATGGATTGTGAATACTGAATCTCAATTTTTCTGCTATTTTACATAATTCGTTGGAATGATCGACGACAAAAAGTTATGAACTAAATTTTGAAAGTTAGAAACCATTTGTAACACTTTTATTTTGAAGTATTCTTTACTACAATGAAAAAAAAAACTTCCGAAAAAGTAAGAAATTTCGTCTGAAAAAGTGCGATACCAGTCTTGCTGCGGGAAGTTATGATGGACGTCTCTCAAAAAGTCAGAGTTGGTATAGCAAATTTTGCCACGGGATGGTATATGAATTTATATGACGTTCAGGTGTTGTGGATACTATTAGACTTCTGATATATAAAGTAATATAACTTTTAGCAAAAAATGCGATACTATTATAGTACAAACCTGTATTTCTGTTGTTTTCCGGAAGAACAACTTGACTCCACTTTGACGTAAGGCTCAATATTGCAAATAAGTGTGATATGAAATAAGCCTTACGTCAAAGTGGAGTTAAGTTGTTCTTTCGGGAAACCACAGATTTAATAGAACCACAAATATTATTTTTGGTTTGACGCGATAATCCTAACGGCACAATGCACTTAAGTCCCTTTTTTCGTGCGGCGTCACTTATTGGTCTCAAAAAGTATTTTCATTCTACTCAAATTTTGTATTTCAACGATGTTCTCGACAATCGCGGAAATTCAGGTCTGGCGGTGCACTGCCTGAAAATGCTCCCACGTCGAGCATATAGCCAAAAAGAACAACAAATTTCAGTCTGTCGGTTAAATCCAACCTTGGATTTTACCTTTTATGCGAATGCAGGATGTGACGCAGCACGGCAATATTATCAAATTACGGCCATATTGCTTCGCTGGGAAAGAGGCGTCCCACGTGACACATCTGCGCAAGCGCAGTGGACGTTTTTTTAAAAACTGCTATACCACATCACACTTATAATTATTGAGAATAGTTATTTGTTATTGATGGTATCATATAAGTTATTTTTATAAATCGCTCATTGTGGAATAAGAATTGCATATTTTCTTCGATGAATATGAAAAAATATTGAACTTCTCGTTTAGAGTTTGCGTTGTTGCGAGTAGTAAAACTTTACTGTCTCGATTTTTACTACACCAACATTTGACATTTTGTGCAAGCCACTCATTGGAACCAGCTAGTTCCTTGATTAAGTTTCATGAAAAGTATATGAAAAACAACCATCAAAGTCATTTCATTTTTCCGTAGCAATAGTGGTATAGCACTTTTTCAGAAGAAATTTCGTACTTCTTGGGAAGTTTTTTTTTCAGTGTACGGTTTGAACCCATGCAACCCGAGATATTTTTGATTTTGATCGAAAATGTTATTCATAACATGAAATGAGAGACTCAGAGCAAAAAGAAAGTGTATAATTTTTGCGGGCAAAAGTGAAACACGGTTTTTGTATCGTGATAGGAAATCATATTAGAATACAAAACGTAATTGTATCAGCTCATTCAAATTTTTGAAAAACAATCTGTGACCAAGGAATAATTCATAATTCTCGAGGTTTCCAGAAAAAGTCGAACACAAAGTTATGAAAAATTACGCGAAGGTACATCAAGTGCCGAACCTTGGTTTGGGGCATTAAATGTTTCTTCGTGTAATTTTTAATAATATCGTGTTTGACTTTTGCTAGAAACCTCAAAAATGATTAATTATTCCTTGGTCAAGAATTAGTTTTTGAACATATGAATCAGCTAATAGAATTACGTTTTTTACTTTAGTATGATTTTCTATCACAAAACAAAAACCAGGTTTTACTTTTGCCCGCAAACATTATACACTTTCTTTTTGCTCTGAGGATCTCCATTGATCTGTTTACACTCCTTCGCTTTTTCATCCTGCGGGTTCAAGACAGCCAATCGAAAGATTGACTGCGGTCGGATTCGTCTGTCACAAACGTGTCCGTTACCCTGGTTCGTGACATAAATCTTTTTTATCTTGCCTTATTGAGACCCTTTGATAATTAAAAAAAATGAAATCCTACAATGTTTGTTTCTACAGATAAAAAATTCTTGTGCGCTCGAAGGTTGGATGAACTTCTTGGAGAATTACTCGCACAACCTATGTTTCATATACCGTTGAGCAGAAATTCGGCGACTATTAGTTTTAGAATAAGTTAATTATTGTTCTTCATTTCGTCCCACTGGTTAGATAAACAAGCTCACTGGCGAGAAAAAAAAACCGACACATAAAATCATTTTTTCAACAAGCCAGGGCGATAAACGACAATCCTTAGAGATTGCTTTGAATTACACATGTGCTTTCTAACAAAACTCTTAAAAATCTACTAAAAATTGAGTTTGATATTTTGTGTACATTTTGGGAAACTCTTGTAGTATCGCTTCTTTACCATAAACCTTTTACTGAAAAATTGAATGAGATTATGAGGCAATAAAAACATTTTTCCCTCGTTAAACGTGAGTTACAAAGGAAGCGGGCTACACTTTCGGAACTCCAAAAACTAATTTTGGATAGGCTCCCGGAATCGGTCGCTACTCATTCGACAGGCTCATAATTTTCTTGAAAACTGTTTCTTTTATCTGAACCAATAGTTTTAGAATGGTAATTAAGTATCGTTAATTCGGAAATCAGGTGTACCTTTCAAGATCTTGGCGGCGTTTCGGGGAATAACGTTGGTTGATACCACGTCATTTCGTAATCATTTCCGATTTATTTTTTTGAGCATTTCTTTTTTTCTTCCGGTAAAGATATATACCACAAATAGTTTTAAGGTTTGAATTCTGTTAGGAAAGTATATATCGGGACAATGCTATTCAACAATGAAAATACTAGATTCAAAACTCATGAATTTTATTGATTATATCAATACACTTCGAAAATTAGTAGCACTCCTATTACGCGTAGTAGGACGGCACAATTTAGTAGCGATACAGAAAAACTTTTCCTGGGTGTAGGTTTGCCTTTGAACTAAAGTACATGTACTTCTTTTTTTAAGAAACACCAAATTCTTAGAACCCCTTTTCTTGTCGCCCGGAGAGAACCTAAAAATCTTTTCAAAACATTCGGTGAATCGACCAGAAATATGTCGATCGACGAAGAAAATCTAGCTGCAAACGAGAGCAACGACCATGGGGATCAATCAGTCATCGAATCGGTGATTGTACGAAGAATGTCGGTGACTGTTCAATTTTTATTCTAAACTCGAACCAGAATCTACCAATATCCAAAAAACCATTCATAGAATTATTTATTTATAGATTTTTATCGATTTCGTTGGAAAAGACTAGAATAACACTTTCAAATATGCAAAATATTGTCACCTGACAATAGTTATACATTCCTATGAATAACGTAAGTGCGTGAATATTTACATTGAAAATGGATGCCAAACTACAATTTACAATGAATTTTGTGTTTTGTGATAGTATTTTCAATAAAACGAAAATAAAAAAGGACAATTAAACATGAAAAAATATATCTCGTCGAATGGATTCTAAGTTGATAATTTTATGAGAAACGCTTGTATACGAATATTCATAATCTGAGCGAGTGGCGCCAGGTTCGTTTAAGTGTAAACATCCATGTTTTAATTATCAGTTTTATTTGTTTAATTGATTTAAGGCTTATGTTTTTGTGTAGAAGTATCAGTTTTCGAATAATTTCAAAGTTACATAGTTTTTTCATGTATTTTGAATGTGTAAACAAGAAAAACAAAACAATCACCAACAATTACTGAACAATCACTGAATTCGGTGATTCATCAGTGATTGACTGATTTCCAGAGGAATAGAATGGTCCAAACGGACTAAATGTTTCAGTCGCAGCCGCTCCTAATTATACGTTTCACTCACAGTGAAATTGTGGGACGTGATGAGCTCGATGCGCACTTTCACTGGTGACCCAAAATCCGAGGCGACATTCGAAGAATTTATGATGGGTTATAATGACGCGAAAAACATAGTGCAACAAGGTTTTTGCAACAAGAAAACGATTTACAGCAACTTGATCTTTGATCCCCCTTGAGCATATTTGCCAACGCGTTTTGCGAATTTTGGGCGGTTAAGCGAGTTATTGAACAATTAATTTTTTAATCTAACAAATTTCTAAAATGGACATTTTTGATCGTATTTTCGAAAATAAAACGGGCTTCCCGATATTTCGGGGGCCTGCGAATATTTTGCAACTGCTCTGTTTTTGCAAAAAACCATTATTTTTCACAGAAAAATAAATCGTCACGATATAATGCACTATCTACTGCATCTGATCAGTTACGTAAAGGAACAAATTGTTGAAACCTTGAGAAAAATTACATTTTTTTTACGAGGTACCCCACAGACTTTCACGTGGTACCGAATGATTTTCCGATAGAACACGGCGGCTTTCTAGGGACCGAGTTTTTAAAAAAGTGAAGTGGAAATGAGCTATTCTGAAAATTTCCTCATAATTAACGAAAATACTATCTCTCTTTTACAGCCTACGAATGAAGTACATTTTGTATAGCCGCAAGTCAGAGATAATTGATACATTGAACCTCGAACCCGTAAAATCGTTCATATAAATGTAAAAAGTAATCTGGAAGTGGGTTCCATATCGCGATTGGCATCCAAGGATGGCGTTTACATTGGTAATGCTATTGTTACAAACCTGAAAGGCAAAGCTTATCCATCCCTTATAAATACTACCGAGGATTTAATTAAACTTCCTACTCCAACCGTGGAGCTGGAAGAAGAAGAGCAAATAGAAGAAACAAACCTATTGTCACACTTCCAGCAGCAACAAAAGAAACTCCAGAAGTCGTGCAAAATAACTGGCAAATGAAAAGAAAATACAAAGAAGTAAATGCTTAATAACACAATTCAATGATCGAGAGCAAAAAGTCAGATAAATATTGCGACTTGAACACTTCGATGTAAACGAAACCAAGTGAGTGAACATCCTGATCAAAGATAAAGCGAATGGCTTCCACAGACCTAGAGAAAAAATTAATAGCCACCTCTATTCTACAAGATGAGATCAGAACAAAAATAGATACGCCAACAAGTTCCCTCATGCTCACAAAGAATAGGTAAATCCTCAAGTGCAAGAAATGCTGGATAATGTAATTGTACGCATTTATTACAGCTCTTACAATAGTCCAGCTTAGATCGTCAAGAAAATACCAGACAGCCCGGGTAATCCAAAATGGCGGATGGTACTTTGTTTTAGAAAACTTAACAAACGAACAGTATATGATAAATTTCTACTGCTACGCATCGACGAAATCTTTGAATAACTGGGAGAAGTTACATATTCCAGAGTGTTCGATTTAAAATCAGGGTTTCATCACGTAACACTAGCGGAGCGCGATGCTCCCAAAACTGCCTTTACAGTACCTGGTGGACATTACGAGTATACCCGATTGAAAATGGAATTCTGCACCGCCCCCGTCTCCTCCTCTCGGTTGATGACTAACGTCTTATAACTAGTTCGGACTAGCTAATGACTATTGAATGAAGAATTATTTGTCTACCTACACTGTAAAAAATGTTTCTGCAACTTAACACCAACGGTGTTGAGTTGTAAGCTGCGGTGTGAGATTTTGGTGTGATTTTAAATAGAGCAAACCAAAACGGTGTTAATGAAATGTAGAAAAAGAGAGCTTACACCGTATAGTGCTATTGTACTTTTCGTGACACCGGTTCGTGTGACATTAGCACCGTGCGGTGCGAGATTCGTACAGAAACGATCGTATTTCTGTATCGTGCGCATTAGTGTATGATTGAGATTATTTTTTTCACGTTATTTGATGCTTTTTGAGTTTCATCAACAAATTGAGTATAAACAATTTTTATCTTCTGAAGTCAAAAGTTTTGTCACTAAAGTGTACAGTACAAATTTTAATTGACGTGATAATATATAAATGCATCTAAATGAATCAAAAGCTGCGAAAGGTTGTTTCCGAAGGAAACACAATTTGGATAAATGTTTATTGCGCTGGAGAGTCTGCAACATATGAAGAATCAATCGCTGCATGTAATCAATTTCGTTATTAAATATTTATATTTCTTACTTTCTAAAATGAGTGTGTTTCATCTTTTGGCAAATAAATTTAAGGTTAGAAAAGCATATTGTGGAACATTATTCACTTGTTCGCTCGTATAACATAAATTCAGCAATTTTTTTATACCATGCTTCATCTTCGGTAATTACGTTTTTTACTATATCGGAAGATTGTTGAATTTCTGAACTTCCGTAGCCAAGGAACGTTTCAATGTATCAGAAATTGAAGTTACGAATTTGGATGGTGCAATCATCGAGGAAAACACATTCAATTTATTTCAAGATAGTATTGTTTGTATCAAATCAGTAACAGAACAAATCCAAATTGGTTGGTTAATGAAAAAATCAGTTGAATATAAAAATAGTGAAAAATTTAAAATCATACTTATAGGTCGAATTTACATACTGCACTTATTTTATGTATAGGTTACTCTAATCTTTCTGACAACGACAACTTGCACACCTTTCAATCTAATAATTTGGAATTAATTGTGGCTGCCAATGAATCGAGTGAATATACCCTCCCAAGTGTTTCATCGCAAAAAAAACTGCAACTTAAAATTTGCCTGCGTTGAAACAATTTGTGAGAGTTTTCTCAGCTGGAATTTATAATTAAACAAGTACTTTTTAGTACAATATAAATTAATACAAACAATCTAGCACATGGAAATAAATATTTCTTTTTCTGTTATTTTTGTGAGTTTTGTGTTTTTTCATTATGTTTTTCATCATTACCCGTACAGCACACAATTCCCGCGAACGCCCCATGAGGGTCACAAACGCATCCCGCGGGGCGCCCACGGGGCGCCCCGTGGGCGTCCTAATGTCCCAACCCCGGGACGTTCGCACTCAAGTGGACGGGGTGGGGGTAATACCCCTTCCCAGGAACCCTCATGCGAGAGACGAATGCGCATGCGCGCACCAAAGTTCATGGCGCGGGGAAATTCAAAATGATTATTCAAAAGATTTCCTTGAATTTCCTATTAAATTCCTGAAAATTCATAAAAAAGGAGAGAGGACATGATGAATAGATTTTTTATCAATTTTATTAAATATTTTACAATTTTTTCCTGAAAAATGAAAAAATCATAACCATTGTTGTCGGTGTTGTAGGCCGGAATCGCCGGAATCTCAAACACTTCCAAAAATAATTATCATGCACCCCATTATTGTGTTCTGTCCGCCACTTTCTTGATTTCCCAATTGTGCCGATTGAGCGCCAGCGTAAAGTCCAAACAGCTAATTGCGATTGTTGAGAATGTCAAATAACACCAAACATCTGATTGTGATTCACCGTGTGGGGAAAGAGGATTGATCATCGTGATTGGTGAAACGAAACCGGAAGTTCGAATGTTCGTGATGGTTTCCTTTCTGCGATAATTTCGCGATTTCCGTCTACAGACTACGGTCTACGGATACG
>JABFQI010000376.1:0-11798 GCA_022816925.1 Trichacis sp. ZL-2020 | reverse complement strand
GGTGAGAGGGGGGTGGGGGGGGGGGGGGGGTGGTAGAAATTAGTGGAAATTTGCGGCACGTAGTTAATGGACGTTCCCTAAAAAATTTTGTAATTTTAAAAAAATTTCCAAAAAAAAAGTTAAATATTAATGGAAAATGTTGATTTTTACATATTTATAGTTAAGTTGAGTTTTTTGTTTAATTTTTTTTTATAAAATTTTTATTAGCCTTTTATAAAATTCATAATCACTAGGGAATTGATAAGTCAGTTTACAACAATGCCTATTTTATTGCTAATTTGGTAGAAGACTGTTTCGGTGTATTTTACATAATAAGTGTACGCACCAATTACGAATATATTAATTTTTTATTTACAGTAATACATGTAAATTATATTCTTCGTACATAATCACAATTTTGAACAATAGATAATAGGAATTTCTCCACTTTCGGACATTTTTTCAGCTGCTGATACACTTTAAATAAATTATAAATATTAAAAAATTTATACAAAAAATTAGTTTTACTGTTTTAAAACGTTTTCGTAGTGCTCCAAAACCAAATGTGGGATGTTTTTAGAAACTGCGGATTTAGGAATGTCGGAATACCTTGAAAAAATGTCTAAATAGTGTAATCCTGTAATCCCTTCCATTTCCCATTCGCTCATTAATTTTCCACTGCAATTAAAAACATCAAGCAATCATTAACAATTGTCAGAAGATTTTCCATTAATATATGATTTTAAAACCTTTTTTAAAATTATCTTTAAATGACTACTAAATTACAAAAAAAATTTTTTGGTTTTAAAAACAAAAAATTTCAGTCATAATTAGCATTCGTAATGTAAAATTACCTTTCACTGATAATGAAACCGAGTAAGTAGTTGCAAAAATAATCGATGTATAAAGTCAATGCGTCGTCGTTGAGTTGACGAAGAACAGTTTGAGTTCCCAAAATAAAGCTTACAGCATCCACTGGATCCTGTACTTTTTTACTCAATAAACTTGCTAAAACATTGAAAAAATATACTTTGTTCAACCTCATATATGTATTTTTCAAAAACTGTTGTATGATATCTAAATTACATAATTTAATTATGTAATTACACAATTTTCTCCAATTAATTTTTTTTTAACTTTCCTATATAATTTTTAAATAATTTCTTATCCATTCAAAATAACAATAAATTGTAATCTGTCATTTACATAAATTTCCCCATTTTCTCATCAATGTTAAAAGTCTGTTGAATGTATTATTTATTTTTAAAAATATCAACAGCGATAAAAAAACAACAATTACCACTGATTTTACAGTAATGAAGCTTGTGCAATTGAGGCGCTGTAAAGAGGAACATGACGAACGCAAAATTCGCGACGTTGGGCAGAATTTCCCTTGCGTAAATTTTTTTACGAGAATCGGTGATGCCGATCCAATCCAATCTAACTCCGAGCTCGTGGAAAAGTTCGCATTTCTGTGGATCGGATTCCCAGTTTTTCTCGTCGCGCTCGTAAAAACTCGACAATAACGACCTGGAAATACAAAAATTATTACTATTTCATAATTACAGAATTTTCATAATATCTATATTAATTTTGAAAAGCTAGAGCTGGCTACCCCCACTCTCGTAACCTCAGTGCCAGCTAGCCAGGGACATTTCTCGAAAATTCCCAAATATTTTTGGAAATTCCTGGATATTATTTATTGCATGTTCCTGAGAATTCGACAAATTCTAGAAACTAATTTACTGTAAAAATGGTCACTCGAAGTAAAAAATAATGGAAACGAAAAATGTGAAAAAACACTTGTTATCAAGCTTTCGACCTCGAATTAGGTACTCTTCAGGATTTTTTTGGGCGATATTCACTAATGTTCAAAAAAATCCTGAAGAGGACCTATTTCGAGAGTGAAAGCTTTATTACAAGTGTTTTTTCACTTTTTTCGTTTCCTTTTATGTTTTACTCCAAGTGACCATTTTTTAAGGTAAATTAATTGAAAAAACGGAGTGTTTCAAAAATTGTGAGTGTTGAAATAAATAATTAGTTGCGACATATTTTTGGGGGCCAACATTGATCTCAGTTGTATCAAGTGTAGATGATTAAACTACATTGATGAATAATAGTTAAACTATATCTAAAACTCATAAAAGAGCCATGAAATGTACCAACAAATAATAAGATCTATTGAGCACCCGGATTGCAGAATGGCCTTGGCTGTGACCTTGACGAAAAGTGGAATGTTTTGGCTTTGATATTCTTATGGGGAAATCTTTTACTTTTCTTCAAGGTCACGCGATAGCTAAGGTCATTCTGCAATCCGGACGTTGAATTGACAGTTGATAAGATCATTTAAAAAATACTTGCATATTACATGTATGTCACATAGACTTCCTACATTCATGAGAAAATTCATTTTTGTCATACATGTGTCATATGTAAGACATACATATACGTACACATGTAACATATGGCAAGCGCGTCAGTTTTTTACGGGAAGTGCAATTTGACTTTTCATACGTATGGACCCTAATAGCATGAAAATCCGCGGGACGGTTTTCGGATGTCCTAAAGACGTCCTGAGGACTGCCCATGAACGTCCGATACTCGTCCAGTTGTCCGACTTTTTACTAAAATCTGGATGTCCAGAAGTGATCCTGCGAACAACCGTCGGACGTCCCACGGACGTCTAGGAATGATCCTTCGGACTCCTAGCAAGAATTTCGGACTTAGAATTTTTCTGTCTTAAAAGGTGGAGCATCAAAAAACTTGTTTTTATACGACACAACCTATTTTAGCGTCAAAAAAAAATTTTATTATGGACGTCTGTCGGACGTCCAACGGTTGTTCGCAGGATTATTCCTGGACGTCCGGGACATCCCACGGACGTCCTGATTGCATTGAAAAGTCGGATATCTGGACGTGTATGGGACGTCCAGCGGACGTTCATGGGCAGTCTTCAGGACGTCTTCAGGACATCCTAAAACCGTCCTGCATATTTTCCTGCTATTTGGGGGTATACACTCGATCAAGTAATACAAAATGATTAAATAAATCTTAAACCTCATATTCGTGTATAATTCAATGTTTACAATTCAATGTTTCGAAACTCTAGTAATTTTTAAACTAATAACTCAATAATGAACAACCTGCGTCTTTTATTTCGCGAAACAGGTGGAGAAAATACGCAGCTAATTGGGCGAAGAAATCGTTCCCACACTGGCCTTTTTGGCGCGACACTATAGTGTCACGCGTACGTTGCACTTGCGTTCGCATTTCTATTAGTCGAAATATTCTGTGAAATGAAGCAATGTTCTTATTAAATGAGCACTCGTTGGTTATTTTAGAAGCCTTAGGGAAATTAAAAATTGAAATAGAACACTCGAGCCTGATGTTCAGAGTTTCCAAAGCGAAATAAAGAGCGACCTTCGAAATCGGAAAGTTTCGGACTTATTATTGCTCCTTCAGCAAGTCAGAATCTCAAAAAATGTTAAAAGGTACACTACCGAACGGGAAATTAACTTTACTTTTGGTGCGCGGAAATTATTGTTGGTAAAAAATTATTTGAAGGATTTTGGGAACAATAAACGCTAGTTATTTATTGCCATATGAGCAATGGAAATTCCGAGACTTTCCGATTCCGGAGGCCGCTTTTTATTTCAGTACTCAGAAAATCATGATCAAGTGCCCTATTTTGGTTTCAAATTTTTTGAGGATTCAAAGTAATAAACGAGTGCTTATTTGACACAAATTTTGCTTTATTTCGCGAAATACATATCTCAAGATTTAATCTGGGTCCAGATTAAAGCAAGTAAAATGGACAAAGTTTTAGTTTTGATTTTGGCATAGGCTGTGACCCGATATCATTTTTAAGAATGGAAATGGTTTTAAGACACTTTCGTAAAAGTTGAAGCTTATAATTTTATTAAATAGGAAATATAAGCCCATCTATATAGCATATGACGTATTTTGCGAATATCAAGCAAAAAATATGTTCCTCATTAATAAAATAAGTTAACTAAAAAAACTTCACTTTAAAAAGTCCTGTATTAACAGTATTCGAGGGACGTAACGCACAAATGGTACAATCTTCAGTTTCGGATTCGATTTTTCACGATAAAACTTGCATTCTTTATCAGCTGAGAACGGGAGAGTATCAATATTTCTCTTAATATTTCCTGACTGACATTGGAGTCTCTTACAGTTTGGGCGTCTTATCCTTTAAATACTAGGAAAATGAGACTTTTTCTTGTCGATGTTACAGCTCTTACAGTAAAATTTTTTTCAGTGTAGAATAAAACTAAGGATAAACATTTTGTATATAGAAAATTTAAAAACGCGATAAATAATTCTGCATAAATAACAATACTACAATAACTGGCGGTCATCCCTTCATAACGCAGATACCTGGCAGCAGGAGACGAAATTCATTCCATTGCCGAGGCATTCCGAGTAGGCGAATCTAGAGCTAGAATGATAATCCAGGAAACCTCACAGACATTATCTGAAATACTAAGTTCAACTCAGCTCCAGGTTCCGACGGCCGATGAATGGCGCGAAATTTCAACCCAAATATGGAGTAGGTGAAACATGCTAAATTGTTTAGGGGCCATAGATGGAAAATTAGTCGCGATAACGAAACCAAACAACTCCGGGTCTCTTTATTTCAACTATAAAAAATTCTTTAGCATCCATATGATGGCAATATGCGACGGCGATTATAGATTAAGAATGGTGGACATCGGTTTCCAGGGTAATATGAGCGACGCAGGTATATTTCACGAATGCTGGATGAAAACCGCGATTGATCACCATCGACTAAATATACCAGAGGGTACCTTCCCGCTACCAGGCTCCGAAGTCCAGACTCCACTTTTTTTTGTCGGAGATGGAGGATTTGGAATACAACCATTTTTAATTTTGCCCAATGCCAGGAAACAGTTGGAAGAAAATGAAAAAATTTTCAACTATAGACTTTCTCGAGCCCGCGGAACCGTTGAAAATTCTTTCGGGATTCTCGCTTCACGTTGGCGATTTCTTCTGACCACGATTCCCTTCAAACTGAAAACAGTCCAAACTCTGGTATTAGCTGCCGTTTCTCTTCATAATTTGTTGAGGAATCGAGAGCTTTCTAAGGATCCAAGAGAAAGAGCATACTGTCCTCCCGACTACGTAGATAACGATGATGAAGTACCTGGAAATATTAGGCGAGGAAGGTGGAGAGATGAGGCAGACAACTTGCAAGGGCTGCAAGATAACAACGATCTCGAAGAGGAGGTTTATTATACCAGGAAAAACCGGCCAATACATCAGAACTTCTCTTCAAGATTATTTCGTTACCACTGAAGGGGAAGTACGTTGGCAATACGATTACATTAATCGAGGAAGGAATGACCGTTAAAGTTATTTGGATTGATACGCGAACTTCAATCCAATACTATGAAAATATGTAAAAGTGCAGGTTCATTTAAAAAATTTTATATTTATATCCATGTACTATTCAGAAACGTTTTTCTATTGTACGTAAATGCATAAAATGAGTAATAATAAATAGATTTATGATGAAATTTTTACAAATCCACATATTATTATTGCTATTCATTGGTGTTCGCGGCAGAAGCATTCTTGAACGTTTTTTAACCCTTTTTCTTTGGGTGGGATAGCCTCGGGGACATTGCACTGGTTCCCCTACTCCACCCGCGAGATGTATTGTACCTCTCCCCCGAACGGGATTCCTTTTCCCGGACGAAAAAAGGAGTCCAAAGGAAAATACGTCGGAAGTTTCGGGAGTGCCCAAGAAAAGGCGAGAGAATACGGATCCTCAAACGACGTCGCGCTTAGCGTCAAGCGAATCGTAGTAATCCGGGTCCGGCGAGTTGTTTTTGTGAGGGTACCAAGGGAGAGACGCTTTCTCAATTGTGGTTCTCGGTGCCGTCCCCCTGAATACCTTAGTGTTAAGTCTTAAATATAACTATAGACCTTGTCGGTGGTGGTTTTGGCGACATATCGTGGAAATTCATTTTCATCGGAACTCTGTAGTGGACGATTACGGTGTGCGCGGGTGTGCGGCTGTCGGACGGAAGGGATTATCGTCGAGGGCAATCCGCGGTTCCGGGGACAAGATTCATGTCGGCGTCGCCTTGCGCCCTGGACCACGGTGACCCCGCCTCTCCAGCCGTCACGAATGCGAAGCGAAAACAACTTACCAATACGGTTAAGCAGGTTGGGCGTTTTAGAAAAAAGTAAGTTGATGCGTAGATGTAAGGAAAATTGTAGAAAATAAAGCTCTTTTTTCCCTCATTGCATCGAGGGTTTTTTCTGGCTACAGAAAATCGTGGCGTTTTCATTGAGAGATAAACCCCCGCCCGTTATCGTGGAATTTTGTTGTGCGTTCCCTTTTTTTTCAGGGTCAAAGTGGACTCGAACGTCGGTGGTTATTTCCGGGTAAGAACCGGTGCAATTGAGTTGCGGAAAACAAATGGTCCTTCGAGCCGGATCGAGTGCACTTTGATCTAGGGCGTGGGTTAATTATGTCACCAGTAACGGATAATTCGGTATTAATCGTAAGGTTATAGTAATAAGGTGCTCTGCGCGACGAGTTCGTGGATCCAAAGACGTGCCGGTAGCTCCGGGGGGGGGGCCTTCGCGGGAAGGGGGAGGTAGAACGCTTCCCTCTTGGGACGCACGGTGCGGTCCGGGTATTACGGTCGATACACTTATACGCTTTTCCCAACACGGCTGGCGATCACGCCTCGGTTACATAACGCGGCGCTGGGGGCCTGATTTCACTGCAGGTACCGGGCATCCGGCGGGCCTTTTCGCTCTCTCCCGCGCGCCTTCCCAGGCACAGTGTGCAATATCGACTCTGAATCTCGCCAGGGGGTTGGGGGGTGAGCCCAACGACGGTCCTTTCGGCGGAATACCTTTCATCTGACCCCTCCACGGAAAACGGCTAGTTGACTCGTCGGCTACTCGGTTCGGAAGCCTGGTTCTTCAAGGTTGCCAGGGATTCCGCGGGCACGGGTACCTTTAATATTACGGGGTACGGTTAAATAAATACTTTCTCCCAGGTTAAAGTACCTGAAACTTATTCCCTTTCTTCTCACTGCTCGCCGTCGCTGGATTTGAGTAGGGAGTGGCGGGGAAGAGAGGGTCGGAAGAAAGTATCGGGTAAAAACCAATTGCTTCTTGTCCTCGATTAAGGCAATAAAAATTCATCAACATGGCTCCGACAGCTCTCCGAGGCCTAACTATCGTGCAGGGGACCCGGATCAAGAATATTTCGGCCATTTCTGTCATATTCAAGGCTAAACCGAAGACCGCATTAAATACGGAAATTATTCGCGATTGGATCGAGGAAGTTGAAGGCGAATACAAAGAATTTCAAAAAACGCATGTCGAAATTGCCACTCGTGAAGACGCCGTGGAGGACCCATACCTCACAGAAGATACGCGCATGCGCATGATGGAGACTTACGACGAAATACATCACCCTTTGACTCAAGGGCTTCACGATTTGGAAAAGCAGAGTCTCTTGCGATCCGTTCAACCTCTCTCGAGCGGTCAACGTCATCATCGAACTCGGGGCGCCGGATTGTGAAACTACCTAAGCTTGACCTTCCAAAGTTTTCTGGCAACATCGGTAAATGGCCGAGCTTCCGTGAAACATTTGTATCCGCCATTCACGCTCAAGAAAACATCTCAAATAATGACAAGTTCCTATATCTGAGGGGGTGCCTGACTGGCGAACCTGCCAACCTCGTCAAAGATGTGGCCAACCCGGAGCGCGAATATGAATCCACGTGGGCGATTATTGAACGTCGCTACTCGGACCAACGAGCCCTTGTCAATCACCAGCTTAGCTGGTTCTTTAGATATCCAAAGCGCAACAGCGATACCTACTCCTCCATTCGCTCGCTAACGGATGAGATTGGCCGCATTCGCCGGGCTATGGACAACCTCGAGTTTGGAGGGGAGAAAGGATATGATGCAATATTCGTGTGGCGGATCGTGGACCTTCTTGGCCCAACAACTCGGGCGCAGTGGGAGAGCCACGTGGCAATGGAAGACTCAATCTTAATGAGAACTTCCACTCCATCAACTACCACAACTCCCCGCAAACGGTTCATGCCCACGTCTGATGGATTGATGCAGTTCTTGGACGACCATCTGCTGACCCTTAGCGGCAATAAAGGACAGGAGCCTGCTACACCATTCAAAACGAGCCGAGTTCTTCATGCACATACGAGTGCTGACTCACCGCGGACAGGATGTGCCTTGTGCAATGAGGACCATCCCGTCAACTGGTGCCCTCGATTCAAATCGATGGAACTCAACGAGCGCCGACAAGCAGTTATACGGCTCAAGTTATATTTTAACTACCTGGGGTGGCACCAGGTCAAAGATTGCAAATCTCAAAACTTGTGTGGAAAATGCGGCCGTAATCATCACACCTTGATTCATGGAGCCACGCGTAAACCGGAGGGAGAAGCGGCCAAAAACGAAGGCTCGGAGAAATCCTGACTAGATCTTAAGCGGCCGGCGAATAACGGAGCGCAGTCATTGAGCGCGATGGTCGAGGTTGGGGATCGAGGAGTTTTACTAGCCACGGCACGAGTCTGGTTGTACAATGCCAACGGGGACCGAGTAACCGCGCGGGCGTTGCTAGATCAAGGGGCAGAAACGTCATTCATTACAGAAAAACTCGCAAGCATTCTCAATCTTTCTCGCCGGACGGTGCGCATCACCATCAGCGGGCTGGGTTCCTCAAAGGCGGCCACAGCTCGGCACGAAGTCAAGCTCGCGCTGCGCTCTCGTATTGACAACGAATTCAGCCTCGAACTCGTCGCATTAGTACTACCACGGTTGACGAACCTGATTCCCGAAAAGGAGATCTCTGGACTAGACATCACGCCCTTGGACAGATGCCAGTTAGCTGACCCGCAGTTTGGGCACCCGGCAGGGGCGGGACTCATACTCGGGGCGGACGTATACGGGCGCTTTCTGCGGCCCGGAATTATGAAGTTGTCAGCGGGCAGCGTAGTCGTACAGGACACGGAGCTTGGCTGGATCTTGTCTGGCCACACAGGTGGAACTAGTACAGGGCGGGCGGGGTCGCAAAGAATAATACTTTACACCACTAGGGATCCTGACACGGACGCTGATCAAAACCTTCTACACATCCTACAACGATTTTGGGAGCTAGACGCTATCCCGGAGGACACGCGTACCTTAAGACCTGAAGATCAAAGGTGTGAGGAACAATATGCGAACACGCATACCAGGACAGCGGAGGGACGCTTCATGGTACGTCTCCCATTCAAGGCCACACCCCCAAACGTCAATATAGAGACGCGGAACCAAGCTCTTGGGTCATTGAGGTCGATGCAGCGTAGATTGGCAAGAGACCCTCAGCTGGAAGCCGCATATAAGGACTTCATGACAACCTACGAAACCCTCGGGCATATGCAACCCGTTACTGAAACGGACAACGGAACACCTGGAGTTTGGTACCTGCCACACCATGCCATCGTGCAGACCTCCCCAACATACAAAATCCGGGTTGTATTCGATGCGTCACGCCAGACAGAGCGACATGGATGTCTTAATGACTACCTGTACTCCGGCCCAACGCTGCAAAATCACATCAGCCTAGTGATGTCGAATTGGAGGATGCATCGCCTTGTGGCTACCGCGGATATTGTCAAAATGTTCCGGCAAATCTTTGTTCACCCAGAAGATCGATATTTCCAGCGAATATTATGGACTCCTGACACGGAAGCAGCCCCCAAAGAGTACCGACTCAACACGGTCACCTACGGCACAGCGTGCGCTCCCTTCCTCGCGATAAGGACAATAAACCAGCTGGCAATCGACGGGGAGAGCCAATTCCCACTGGCGGCTCGCTGCATGCGCGACAACGTTTACGTAGATGACTTCTTTTTCGGGGGGGAATCCCTCGCCGAGCTTCAAGAGATACGCCGTCAATTGAGCGAGCTACTCTCCACGGCCGGAACTACGCTGGACAAGTGGGCGAGCAATTATGCGGCCGTGGTCGAAGGGGGAGGACGTCTCCTAGACACTGCCAAGGAAATTAACACTTCCAAAACTATCAAGACACTGGGAATCATGTGGCAACCGGTGGGAGATAATTTTACGTTGAACGCACGCTCCCTGGTACCTACCAGCTCTGTACCTACCAAGCGAAGGGTCACGGCCAGCATTGCCAGCATCTACGATCCATTAGGGTTGTACATTCCAGTCCCGGTGGTTTCGAGGGTGCTGGGTCAAGACCTGTGGATCGAAAAACTGGGATGGGACGAACCCTTGCCGGCGCACCTGCGGGGGAGGTGGGATAACTATAGCAACACCTTGCCCAGACTAGCCAACATCGAGATAGACCGTTGGTTTGTTCGAACGCCTACATCCCAATGCGAACTGCATGGATTTTCCGACGCTTCAAAACGCGCCTACGCAGCTGCGGTTTACCTTCGCACGATGAATGACGTTGGAGAATGCCGAGTGACCTTGGTGATGGGCAAGGTTAAGGTCAGCCCGCCCCAAACGGTTACCATCCCTAACCTTGTACTGTGTGGCGCCACACTGCTAGTCAAGTTATTAAAACACCTAATGCACTCCACATCGTTTCAAGGACTACCACTACACGCCTGGTCGGATAGCACGGCCGTACTGGATTGGCTCAAACAACACCCGAGCCGCTGGAAAACCTTCGTGGCCAATCGGGTATCTTACATTCAAACGGAACTCCCCGCGGTCCAATGGCACCATGTACGGACTAAAGAAAACCCAGCGGATGTAGCGACACGAGGAGCCACTTCGGAGGAACTCAGAACATCTAAAACGTGGTGGCACGGACCTCACTGGTTAAGTCAAAGGCCAGAACGATGGCCCTCCCAACGGGCGGATGCCGCTCTCGGGGGCGCTTCGAAAATCCAGGCATTCGCCATGATGACCACCGACAACGAGTTGGAATCAGAGGAACTCATCGTGCACAAATTTTCAAATTTAACGCGTTTGATTCGGGTGGTAGCGAGGTGGGTGCGGTTCATTAGGTTATGGCGAGCAGGAGGAAAAGCATTGGAGGGAGTCCCTAATTATCTTACGAGTCAAGAATTGGAGGATGCCACGATCAGAATCGTCAAGATGGTGCAGGGAACGGCATTTGCGGCAGAAATACTACTCGTTCAGGCTGGAGGAACATTACCTCGACGGAGTAAATTGTTCGGACTCGGCGCGTTCTTGGACCTCGGGGGTGTGCTGAGACTTGGAGGGCGCCTGGGGGCCTCAGGGCTTCCAGACTCAGCCAAATACCCCCGATCCTCCCGAAGCAATCTCACTTGAGTCAATTATTCATAAAACATGCTCACCTCACAACTCTTCACGGCGGGCGGTCCCTTACACTGAGTGTCCTTCGGGGGCGGGCCTGGATCTTGGGCGCACCTGACCTTGTCAAGAGTTACGTCAGAAAATGTATGACTTGCCAACGCGCTCAACCTCGCTTGGGTTCCCAACTCATGGGCAACCTACCAGCTGCCCGCGTGACACCGGCCCGTCCGTTCACTCGGACAGGAGTCGATTACGCTGCCCTATTCAGCTCAGGACGACTAAAGGACGTGGTCACCGATCGATTAAAGGATACATCGCGCTATTTGTCTGTTTAGCAACCAAAGCGATCCACTTGGAGGCGGTGAGCGACCTCAGCACCGCAGCTTTCATTGCGGCATACCGTCGCTTTACTGGGCGCCGTGGAATATGTCGGGAAATGGTCAGCGACAACGGGCCGAACACTCGCGGGGCGGCCACGG
>JABFQI010000375.1:0-11806 GCA_022816925.1 Trichacis sp. ZL-2020 | reverse complement strand
ATCGAATGGGAATTTAACGGGAATCCAACGGGAATCTGACGGAAATCTTAGGGGTTTATTTTTTTACGCAGTTTGCAACTTATACTCTGGAATCTTCAAATCGTTCGTTAATAAATGACGAATTTCACATTTTATGAAGTATGACTTTGAATTTCGATATTATAAAAGTTGATTAATAACAAAATTCATACATTCCTGAACTTATTTTTCACAACTCACGTGAGATTTTCCAAATTTTTAGAACGAATTCTCATATTTTATGTAGTATCTATTTTCGATATTGCAAAAAAATAATGACGTGAAAAACCTTGTACCTTTGAAATTTTCGACCAATCTGATGCACACGCTGATTTCCGGAGAAAAAGAAATAATAAAAGTTTTTATCCCGTAATTTGATTATCTCATGAATATAATTGGATTGGTTGTAAAATAGCTCATTCGTTAATTGTCGTTACGTAGTAAGGAGAACATTTTTTATGTCCGTGAATCCCGAATCATCATACGTACATCCGTGTTTTGTAATTCACGAGTTCATATTGCGAGATGACCAATTTTTTTCGCGACTATACTCCGAATGTGTTTGAATTTCAAAGAACAAAAATTATCCATGTAAAAAATGTATGAAACTCTAAAATTTATTGTTGTATATGCGATTGCAACACAATATTTTATTAAATCAACAAAACTTCATACCTAGTTCAATTAAATCAACGGGAGCATCAGTTTGGTCGAAAATTTCAAAGGTACAAGGTTTTCCGCGTCATTAATTTTTTGCAATATCGAGAATAGATACTACATAAAATATGAGAATTCGTTCTAAAAATTTGGAAAATCTCACGTGGGATGTGAAAAGTAAGTTCTGGTATGTATGAATTTTGTTATTACCCTGGCGTCCGAGATGCAACTCACATGCAACCATTTTCGGTTGCATTTTGGTTGCATTTGGGTTGCAGTTTTATATTCCAAAAAAGGCAAAATAAGTATGAAAATTCAACACAAACCTCAAAAAAAATATGTATAATTCAGTATTCAATATTATTTCCAGCTTGGAATGATTAAATAAAGATTGAAAATTGGATTCCTCGATTTTATGTCGATGATTATTCATCGTTGAAAATTCCATCGAGAAGTTTTAATAATACTATAAATGGGTTGTAATTTTCAATACGATTATAATTAATGATAAAAGACGATAAATTAATGCATTTTGATTCATAATAGTAGTACTTCTCAAGTCTCGAAACTCTCGAGACGTCGACTGTATAAATAAATACATCATATTAGACGGTTGGTATCACTGCTGCTCCGTACATTACATATGATGTATTTATATATACAGTCGACGTCTTGAGAGTTTCGAGACTTGACAAGTACTGCTATTATGAAACAAAATGCATTAATTTATTGTCTCTCATCATTAATTATAATCGCATTGAAAATTTCAAGCCATTTATAGTACTATTAAACCTTCTCGCTGGTATCTTCTGATATTTTTGAAAATGAACAAGCATCGACATAAAATCGAGGAAACCAATTTCAATCTTTAGTTAATCATTCCAAGTTGCAAACTGCGTTAAAAAAAACCCTAATATTTCCGTGAGATTCCCGTTGGATTCCCATTGGATTCCCGTTGGATTCCCGTTAGATTCCCGTTAGATTCCCGTTGGATTCCCGTTACATTCCCGTTCGACTCCCGTGAGGTTCCCGCCAGATTCCTATGCAATTCCCATGAGGTTCCCGGGAAATCGGAAAATTTTTGAAAATTTGACGAAATTCCCGCAGTCGAGACATTTGGAATCTCATGGGAAGGAAACGGGAACCCGTTCGGTTCCCGTGGCGCATTCCCGTTCAGTTTCCGCGGGACTGTAACGGGAATCCAATGGGAATTTCATCGGAATTTGGTGTTGTGTGTGATACAGCATCCTTTTCTTTCTCGTATAATATTCATCATGTAGAAGTGAGATGAAATACATCTAATGAGGAAAAATTTTGAACATCTTTCAAATAGAAGCATATATTTTCCGAAAATCGAAAATATATCAGTACTCGACAATCTTTCCTTGAATAATAGAAAAAAATCATATCAGACCCAAAATACTTAATGAAGGTCATTTAGGAGTTGATGAAATGGTGAAAGAATTATATTATTAAATGATTCGTCATCATAAAAATTTATTTCCATTGTGAAACTCACAACAACAGACCTTTTAATCGTTTAAATCCATTATTAAATATACGGCCTTTTGAGTGCTTGGCAGTGCAATTAAAAAATTTGAAAAGCAACGAATGTAAAAAATTTTTTTTGCGAATTTCAATGAATGCCAAAACGACTATTATTGCATATTTTCGTGTCAATATCACTTCTCTCTGTTGTTATGGAAAAAATTCTGTAGCGTTGAACATAATTTTTTGATTCATAGATTTATTGGAAGAGGATGATATATTTTTATATAATAAGAACAATTTTTCGAAACTTCGACTCTGTAACAAACTCATTTTTTAAATAATATTGTACTTAATTCCTATCATTATAAACAATGCCTAAAAAAATCTGTATTATCACTATAGAAAATTATATTAATATCATTGATATTGATATTTAGTACATGACGAAATCTATGTTATATAATATTATTGTTATGTACTAATATATGAACTTGACTTCCTGATCTTTTATCGATTTGGGACCAAAAACGCTCGAATCGTTAATCAGTTAAGGATACGCCAAGAGGGTTATGGTAGGATGTAGAGTCAGGTGTTTTTAAATTGAAAGTTACAAGCATTTAGAAGGCTTTAAAGTTAAATATCTGGAAGTTGAGTGTAAATATTGTACGAAGAAGGTATTAAAGTAGTATAAGAGTATTTTCATTTGTATCAGATGAATACACTGAGAGAAAAAAAGGCGTGACTGTAATCCCAATTTCGGTTGTCAGTATATCAATCGAAAATAAAACAAAATTCGTTCAAAAATATTTACGACGGCGAAAAGAAAAGAGAATCTTAGTACCAGAGAAGAGTCTTTATGTATACATACAGCGTGTGTTGCGCGAATGTGCGAAGAAGCACGCTAAGGTCAGAGGAATATCTATTGATATTTGACATATTTTGGTGCGAAAGTCATACATGAGACTTTCAAATTAAAATCGTGTTGCCCTGTAGTTATCGTACTCTGAACTGGGTGTTCAAAGTATATTGTAGTTATATTCACACTGTTTTTATCTGAGTGTATCTGATGAAAACTTTAGTGCATGCTCGTTTAAGTTGTTGTGGAGCATGTGATTGAAAGCTAAATAAAGCTTTCAAAGAATTCTATCTACAATACTAAAATAATGTCAAGGTTCTAGCATAAAGAAAATAAAGCAAAGTATTAAAATTCAAAATCGGAAATCAGCATTAGATATAATATTATGAATTCGTTTGATTTTTATATAATTCTCAAATTTGAGATTTTTACTGAACTTTTTTTCCTATTTTTAACATTGATTCATGATATACGGAAGAAAAATTTACAGTTGTTACATTGTTCAAAGTTCAAATGGTCGTAACGTTGAAAATAGAATGATTCCATGAACTTTGGTATGTCATAACTTGTGAATTCACGTTCGAGAATTGAATAAGGAAAATATCAACCAATAATCTAATGCAAATATCAAAATAAAATACGAAACGTAACTACGATAGATCGTAATCGACAACTGTGATGGAAAATAAATATCGCAATGAAAATTTTTGTATCTGCTAACATGAATTCAAGAACATTGCGAAACTAAAAACAAGCGTGAATATAACAGTTAGTAGACCATTTATGATACAATAAGTCTCAAAGTATTTTATAATTGGGAATAGAGTTTTGTTTTCTGGAGATGGATAATAATAAAATTTGAATATGCACTATAGATAAGGTTTTTTCGGACAGCACTTGCTTAGCAAACCACATAAAAAATGAAGTAATGTCTAGAATATTCGATTGAATAATATTTTATTTAGAATTGAATATTGAGAAAAAACTGTTGGTGACGGCCACTCTAAATAAATTGATGAAAATAATATTTTCCTGAATCGTATACAATGGTAATAACTTTATTATCAGTTACATTCGAATGAAAATTATTATCCGTGATAGTATTGCTGAAGGGATCAAGAAAAGAAATCATTCCGGGTTTGAAAAAAGCCGGATTTTTTAGAAATACGTTTCTTACCTCTACCAATACCGTGAAACAGCAATATATTCATAAGCATGAGCATCAACTGGGGATACTAAGTTATGACAATTCTAAGCAAAAGCGTTTCTTATTCTCAGAACACAATGATCATTGAAATAATTATTAGAGTATAAATTTTTCTGTTAAATAAGGGTTTGGAAATTTCGAGGTTCTTTGACGGATTTTACGTTTTTCTACGAAATAAATAATCACGGTTGATAAATAATGTAAATTTTTACTTGAAACATTGAAAAAAACAATTTAATGATGTGGCAAATGTTGTCGAAAAAATGATACGAGATTGAAATATACACTTGTTATACATTCAAAGTGCATGAACTTTAAGATTGTGCCAATTACAAATTACGTTAGAGTATATCAGGATGAACAGGAAAAACGGTAAATCAGAATACATATTTGCAACCAAGTTACATATTTTATAAAAAGATTTTTGTGTGTGTGGCTGTGCAATGAATGAACCAGCAGTGACTCGTATTCTCTTAGTCACTATAAATTGATATTTATTAATTTTCCAAACCCATTCAGTTTACTTGATCAAGGTTATTCATATTTATCGTATATTTCTATTTATTCTTTCAGTGCTCGAAGAATACTATACATTCTACCCAAATATTCAACTATGATAGTCTTATTGTACTGTATAATGTATATGGGAATCACTGGGATCGAAAGTGTGGGTACGACTTTCGAAGATGTTCCGATGGAAAATTGTGAGATGAATGAGACTATAGATCCGAATACAATTGTTTACTCCTGCACTACGAAAACTAATGATTATTTCGTGATAGGATTCGATAAATCTGAAAATACATGGGTCATACTATGCTATTCCACTGATTTTAATGATATTGCGAATACGTCTTCGACGGGGTCAAATCCGAGTTTCCCGGTAAGAAATCTTTTCCTAGTTGGATGTACGCCGATCACTGAAGAAAACATGATTTCATTGACTAATTCCTTGAATATACAAAACTTGGAAATTTTGACAATCGAGGGACAATCGCAGCTTGTCTTGAAGTCATTTTCCGGACTGAATGAACTGCGTGTACTCATGCTAATGAATCTGAGTCTCGAATACGTGGATGAAAATCTTTTCGAAGGTCTTGGAAGTTTGACCACTTTAAGGTTATATGACAACCATTTGAAGAAACTGCCACGTAAATTTTTTAACCATATCTCGCAGATTTCATTTCTTGATATCGAGTCTGATGGAACAACTGAAATTGAACCGGATACTATTAGCTATCTACGAAATTTGGTACATCTGAAACTAGAAGGGAACAAAATTACTAAACTTGACAATGGAATATTCGACAATTTGGCTTCCATAGAGTATATTGATCTAACTGGAAATCAAATTATCACTTTGGGAAATGAAGTTTTTCATAATATGGGAAACTTGAAATCTTTATATTTAGATAACAATAACATCACTTTTTTTTCTGATAAGTTTTTCGGTAACCTCACGAGACTGGAAATATTATTTATCAGTTCTTCTCATAGGATACTATTAAGCACTACATTCAGATATTCAAGTAATTTAAGATACATTTATTTAAAAAACGTGAACTTGATTGATCTCAATGTTACAACTTTTGAAAAATTCGAACAATTAGACGTGTTAGGTCTCGTTCAATGTGGCATTAATCAATTACCCGATGGTATTTTTCGAAAGAATATCGCTCTCAGAATACTCACTTTATGGGGAAATGGTCTAACAGTTATAACAAAGTAAGGTCATATTGTGAGATACGTTTCAAACGTTTTGGAAAACTTATGTTTCATGAGCAATTTATAAATTTTGCAGCCGGACGTTTGAAGGTTTATCTCAAATGACGGTGTTAGATATGAGGTACAATCCAATTAAAGAAATACAATCCAATGCATTCAGACACATGGAGGCCTTAAAAGAAGTTATTATGGATTACGAAACACTTCCGAGTGAAAACGGGTTCGATGTATTCAGAATGTTTGAGAACTGCAAAAATTTGACGAAAGTTGAATGGAATATCTCCAAAGTTTCAGAAGTTTACTTCAATTTGTCGACGGATAAGCCTCATTTACAAAAAGTTGATGTCAACACAGATGACATAACTACAATCAACGTGCGTATGAAAATTTTATACATAAATATATTGGCCATTAACGCACTCTCTAAACACTTAATTATTTTATATTATGGATAAAAATCGCGGTTTTATGCATGTTACTGTAATGTACTATTCAGAATCTGAGTCGGTTTTACTTTAGTAACATCAGAATTTTAACGAGTGATATTTCCTCGCGGAGAAATCGATTCGAAGTATTCAAATAACTAACAATATTATGGGACGAAAAACTGACAAACATTTAAATATATATGAGCAATTCCACAGAAATCGGAAAGTAGCAGAAAAAATTTTTCTTTACAATTTAAATAGTAAAATGAATGCTCACTTGTTGTGAGTGTCTATCTGTGCATAAAAGTCAGAAACACGCAGTGTACTGACAATTCGGTAGGTTTTGTACGTGATTTTGTTCAACATTTCTGAAAACGTGAAAATCATGCAGAGTGCCGTCAATGTTATAAAGATTAATAGTCTTTAAATTGTCACATTTTTTTAGTAAAAAAAAGGTTGATATGTTTTTTGACATTAATGTTAATAAAAAAAAAAACTGAGAAAATTCGTTCACGGGACTTTGGTTATTTCAGAAACAAATTTTTTCATAAGTCCACAATTTGATGTGACAAAATAGTGACAAAAAATTTTTTTGAACATACAGTTTACCTATGATTGAGATTAAAAATGCTATTCTACCCCGTATTCTAAGCAGCTTTTAGATAAAGTAGAAAACTATTAAAATTTTTGAGTCTAATCAAAGCCTACAAAAATTTGTAACATACCAACAGTAACATACCAGCAAAGGTATAAAATTTGCAATATTTTTTCCGACCATTCAATATGTGTCCTGAACCGATTGAATTGTTTGTACAACCCTCATCGACTTCAGCAAAAAACTCTTTATAATCTTGACATAACGAGAGCTGTGTTTTCACAGTATCAACAAGTAGGTCCAAGGTGACTTCTAATAAGGCCGAAAAAAACCTAAAATTCTCGACTCCCTAAAAAATTTATCGAAAGTCTTAAACTATTTTTTGAAGATCTTTTCAATGTTTTTACATGCAGTAAAACTCAGAACTTCAGAGCGAAAATAAGAATGGTTATTTAAATGAACATGAAAAAACGACACCGCAACAAAAGAATTGCTCATATATATGTATATTTGTTTTGAGTGACATTTTCTAAAAATCTGAATTTATTTTTAGTTTGAATATGGCCCTTCTCTTCTCTCGAAGGACGTAAAGGTATATCTGAGTGGGAATGTGGTACAACGTGTTCGTTGTGTAGGAAAGTGTCCGCCTTTGAATACGACTCTATATGATAAATCTTATGGTTTCAATATGAATAATGCACGAGATAAAAGATCGATTGAAATCCATTTCAAAGTGGCAGATAATAGAAGCTGCTCAGATCATGAGCAGCTTATACACACTCTAAGACAAATGAGCCGCTATGTGCTCATCACCTTCAGATATAATTTGAAACTCACCAAGAATTCGTATCCAGATGCCATTGATAGAAATAAAAATACAGTTCGCTGTCGAGTACAAAGTGAAGAATGTCCTAAAATGTGCCATTGCAGCCGTGAGCCGGAGAAGGGTGTCTTCATTATTGACTGCGCCAACAAAAAACTTTCTAACTTTCCTATATTTCCGTTGAACAGTGCCGAGCATATAGAGTGGAACCTCACTGGAAATGCACTGTCAAGTTTACCATCGGAAAGTGTACTAGGCAACCCTTTTATTGTGAAATTGCATCTAGCAAAGAATAATATTGCTCACATTCATGTCGTCGACCTTCCTCCGCCATTAAAGGTACCAGATACATGATGTAAATTTCCAAAAGTTCTTTCGCAAGATGAAAATCAAACGTTTTCTTGAATTTTTCATCTTTAATATGTTCATTCACATGTAGCTAGTGAAACGGAATGTCCGACGTCCATGACCGCGCCATAATAATCAGATTCAATCATAAGTTTCTTTTCAAAGGCATTCTTTATTGTTGTTCATACAGCTTAGCTAGAAACTTAGTATACTACAATCGTTGTACACGAAAGGCTGGATATCACATTCAGAACAATCAGCATTTTTACTCTACTGATAAACCGCGATCTATGACTTGCGAATTCAGGAAAATAAAAGTACATTTTGACTGACTATTCTTATATACTATTATTATTCTACTATTATTATATTCTTTTCAGGTACTTGAACTCCACAACAACAAATTGACTGAATCCAGTATATTTGTCATATTGAACGCGACGAAAGCACTTGAAAATCTGACAAGACTCACACTACATAGAAATGCTTGGCAGTGCAAATGCGAAGATTTCAAGTGTATCAAGTCTATCTATGACTATGAAAGAAGATTCCCTGACCTCAAAAAAATTAACTGTACGAAATCCAAGCCAGCCTCAGAAACGAGTGGATCCTCAGAGTCTTTAACAATTCTCATTTTGATTATCGTGATTGTGTTCGTATCTTTCGTTGCTGTAGCTGCAGGTCTAATGGCGTTGTACTATCGTTTCCAGAATTACGTTCACATTTGGGTCTACGCCCACAATTGGTGCTTGTAGTGCATTATCGGAAAAGATCCCGATGAAAACAAAACATACGACGCGTTTGTTAGCTTCACAGCCAGAGATGAAGAATTTGTCAATGAAGAACTCGCTAAAACACTCGAAGACGAACCACACTCTTTTCGTTTGTGCCTGCATACACGCAATTGGAATCTCGGCGAGGTCGTTGCGGCACAAATTCTGCGATCCGTCGAAGAATCGCGAAGAACCTTGGTTGTCCTTACCCGTCACTACCTGAACGGCACATGGGGAATGATGGAGTTTCGATTGGCGCACCAGCAGGCTATGCGAGATAAACGAAATTGCGTCATCATTATAATGCTTGAGGATATTTCTATTGACGAGGTCATGGATTACGAACTGAAAGCTTATCTTCAAACCAACACTTACGTGGAATGGAGTGACCCTTTGTTCTGGGACAAGTTGCTCCAAGCAATGCCACAACGTCCTCGCAACTGAATTGTTGTTTTTTAATTTGTTCAATCCTCTTTTGTTTCATTATGTAACGAAAGAAAGATTATCTGACAATTATCAGGAATATGGACTTGTATGAGAGTTCTTTTGTGTGTTTGTACTCTGGTATTCACTAAATGCACTAAAACTATAAATGCGGTTAGATTCCAACGGATTTCTCAATATAAATCTACTTGGATAATAATGTTATACAGCGGACATCTAGTGAACATTTGAAATTTTTCAACACTAATTTCATGAAATCCAGATGCTATCGACAATTTGGATGTTATCTAAAAATTTATTTCTTATGTCGCTTTAACTAGCTGAGTATGAATGATGATCACGTAAAGTATGTTAAATTTATTGAATCTTCAATATTCATAACGTACATACAGTATCTAATTTAGTTCTAATGACGATCTCTAAATACTCTCAACCGGTTGAAAGTTTTGTGAGATATTCGTTTCATTCGGTACAGTTGGTGCCTCTAAACTCGATAGGTTCATGTTTTGTTACATTTGTATCATTGTAACTTTCAGATGATCCTCTTTACATTTATTGTATCAAATGATATATTTCGTACCGTCAAGTGGAATGAATAATGTAATTGTAAGGATGTATAAATGTTTTTGAACGTTGCATGAATGATATATGGATTTTGATAATCAGTTATAATTGTAGAGAATATAGATTGAGCAAATACTCTATCCGAGAACATACTGTTGCAGACAACATCTTTCAAATGTTTTTAATTTCATCGAAAATTTTGAAGATTACTGTAAAATGCCACTTTTTATAGTGTCATGCGGTAACGATGTTGAAAAATAGGAAATTGAGTAATTACTATTATTCTCGATCTTTTAATTTTATATTTACGGTACATTTTATCAGTTGTTGTTTTTCTTATAAGTTCCATAAGTTCATTGTGAAATAAAAATATGAATAATGCTCAATTGAAATGATTTATTCAACCCCCGAAAGTATCGTAAATCAACAATATTCAATGAAGAATTATTATACTGGAAGTATGTAATCTTTCCACTTTTTCCTTTCGGTCAATATTTATGAAAGCTTTTGATATTGTAGAACATCAACTATTCGAAAATTCTGAAATCAGTTAATCGCTATTACACTCGAATTCCGGATCTTTAACTTCCGAGTCTTTGAAATTCCTACATCTTTCAATTAAATTGTTTGAGCTTAATAATTTGGGGACACTCAATTGATTTTCTACCATTTCGTTCAGCAGTGACTGCGACCAGTCCCCGCATAGTTTGATTGCGATATTTAAATATTGAATTTTTGTTTTACTGTTGCGTGAACAAAATTCGGATAGAGATAGAAAGACTATCCCGGGTAACATGGTGCGTCTTTTTGTCATCTAGCAGCGGCATAAAAACAGCAAAGAGTAAAATTTCAGAATAAAATTAAAATAATGACTCAATTCTTGCCCTCTCTATATGCTCTCTTTTTGAATGCGCAGTGGCACATTAGCTGACATCGGTGATCTTGTTCTATATGTCGATGCTTGTACTTATATTTCTTCGATATTTATAATTTTATTACGATTATACACTGCGACGAATCGCAACGAATGGAATTGCAAGTAATTGCGGGGATGAATTATTGATCGAAATTAAAAAATTGTGATTCCCAAATAGGTGAGTGAAAATTTTTCGTATATAATCAATCACATTTTTATTAACGAACGGATATTCATTCCAGAAAATTGAAAAAGTTTTGTAAAGGTTCTAGAATATGCTGGCAATTTCCAAACAAATTTCGAATGATCTAGAAAGTTTTCTACAGTTCTCTTATCTTTCAGAATGATCATAACGTTTCTTAACATTTTGACACAGCCCAGAAAATTGAAAAACATTCTGGAACGTTTTGAATATTTTAAAAGTTATTATGCGACAGTTTTAGAACATTCTGATAAGATACATAAATTTTCCAAATAATCGAGAATGTTCTAAAATATTCGAAAATTTCCCGTCAAGTTCGAGAAAATCACAGAAAGTTCTATTCTCACAGAACGACTGTGTGAATATAACCCCAACATACTTTGAGCACCTGGCTTAAAGTAAGATAACTACGGGGTAACACGATTTTAGTTCATAAGTCTCGTTCATGAATTTCACTCCAAAACATGTCAAATATCAATAGGTATTCCCAGGTATTTCTTTTTACTTTGCTGGCTGTCCGGCGTGCTTTTTTGCACACTCGCACGACACACGCTGTATGTTTACACGATGACGCTACAGTGGTACTATGCTTCTCTTTTGTTTTCGCCATCGTACAGTCTGTCAAGTAAGAACGTGGTTAACTTTTATGGTAAAAAATTTATTCAATCGCTTGTTTTTACATAGCAATACATTCGTCAAGGTATCGAGCAAAATGCTCTTCTGTTAATATTTCGTCCAATCACCACCGGAGTCAATGAT
>JABFQI010000374.1:0-11815 GCA_022816925.1 Trichacis sp. ZL-2020 | reverse complement strand
AAAAACCTCCGACGAAAAAAATATTTCAAATAAAGGTAAATTGCCCAAAGCAATTTCCGGTCCCTACTATGAGACTTTTTATTATAACGACAAAATTAATCATTATAAAACCTAAAAAAAATATTGTGAATTTCAGAAATTAAATAGCTGTGAATCGATATATGTTTCAAGTGACATTCTCGAATAATGATCTTAATATAAATTGAAATACGTGTGCGGGTCACCATTGGAGAAAAAAGTGCAAATCATGAAGGTTTCTTCATAATCTACAAATTGGTACATTTAAATTGATTTACAAAGCAATGATTCATAAATAAAAAAGTCATTCTTCTGAAATGTGAAATCATCTGTATCTAATAATAAGAATGAACTTTATCATAAAATTAATCGTTCCACATTACAATGATGTTACATAAATTGTTTATCAATTTTCTGTGCGCGACAACCTTACTGGTACACTAATTGGGACATTCACCTCAAATTGTAATTGTTAACAAGATAAATCACAAAAAAGTCTATACGTTGAAAAAACCTACTTGCACAAGCCGGCGTGACCCTCGACGACGTCCGAATTACAAATGGCGTCAACGACTCCAGTCGGGGTTTCTTTCTGCAACTGCACTCTGCACTTGCGTTCTCCAATTGGACCCTCGGTGTCATATTCGATCCCATTTTTTTTAAGAAGCTCTTGCAGTTGCACGGGTTCTTTGTCCCGCAAATAAAACAGGCAGTTTCGAGGGTGATGCGCGTGGAGTCCGAGTTTAGCGCAGTACGGTGCAACTCCGCATTTCACTCCCATGAAAAAAGGTTTCCCGCAACCGCAGCAGAACTCGTATTTACATTGACTGCACGTAAAGTGCATACAACCTGTAGGGAACATTAAAAGAAAATTTTCTCTCTTGGTTCGTTTATTGAACAATTGTATAGTGAATGACCCAGTTACTGACCAATTAACAAGAACTCGTTCAATTAAGAATTGCCTACACTGCAAAAATGATAAGACATTTTTCGACGCCATTTTCAAGATGCTTCCAGCTGTCTTCAAAAAAATACGCTAAAGTTAGACACTTCTGAACTGGAGACATTGATTACGTGTCTCTGTGTGTCATACAAAGACACGTCTTCAACACCTTTTTTTGCAGTGTACACGCTATTTTTACTCTCTAAATCTGAATCAGTCAAAACGACAGAAAATTAGTTGATAATTAGCAACATATTTAACTGTAAAAATTGCAAGTACAATAAGTTGGATAGATGAAAATTTAGTTCTTTTGCTTTGAAAGATCTAATATGCAATATGAACTCTTGAACAGTTTCAGCTCGAACAAATCTTCAAAAATGGACGAATTGGTCCCAACTCGATGAAACTTTGTTGAACAGTTTGTCATAATAATCAAATAATTTTTTGATCATTGTTGTAACGAGTCTTTTGACGAAATTTCACAATTCTGATAGCATTTTATAATTCAAGTAAAGCTTCTCTTCAATGAATGAATACGTTAATCAGATACTGGTGCAATCAATCTAAGAAATTTCATTCAAAAAAGTACCTCCACGAGACAAGGAGTATTTGAATTTGCATTTTGGACAGTCTATGCCATTATCTGCCAAGTGCTTCGCAAGACCTGCAGCTTGGTTGTCTGGGTCGTTTTCATCTTTCCATGCTGCAAACTGCTCGCAGGTTATGCCTTCGTGTTGCTTTTCCCACTTTATTAATGGAACCAGAAATTTTCTTTTTTAGTTTATTTCAACTTTAACATAACTTGCTATATTTTATATGGTATTTTACTATGTGAATTTAACTTAAAATATATAAAATTAAAAAAATCAAATCAGATCAGAAACTATTCTTCGTTGTCAAAATTTTGGGTATCACATCTAGGATACTGACACTTTTTTATCCAGTGGAAATTTATTTACTGAAAAAGTAATAGAAGTATATGTGAATATTGAATTATATGTGAAGTGGAATAAAAAAATCGCCTCAACAGCTTGAAGATGTAAAGTCTTTTTTTTTAATTCTGTCGTACTAGAAAATAGACCCAAAGGTTTGAAGCTATTGGGTCGATTTCTTTATTTCACGTCATATATTCATTTTGACATTATGATACATCTTCAAATAATATTTAGAAAGGTGAACATAATATTAGATGTACAAAATTGATGTTTCATGCGAAAAACACATAAAGGGTATACAAAATTACTGTAGTCCAAAAATTCGCTTCATCCACACTCTCAGGAAGAACTCAAATAATAAAGATCGATATAATTCTGATATAACGATAGGATTTCCACTTTATATTTGTAAAAGCATATTAATTCAACAACTTGTAACCGTGAAATGAACGCTCAATTATTTGACGAGCTGTTCTTCAAAATTATTCATGTAAGAGTGTAAAAGAATACTTAAGGAGGGAAAACTCTTTCAAAAAAAGAAAAAATAAATTACCAGTTTTCTGCAAAAAGCACACGTAACGGATCGACAGTCTGGACAAATCAGACGCTTTTGATCCGGGTTTGCATAAAACCCACTAGAACACTGGAAAGTTAAAACGAATCACGTGATTTTGTTTGCTACATTTGGATATACACATAATTTAGGCATTACTTCTGTGCATACTTACTTGAACACACCACTTGAAATTAGGGTCTCTCATCAGCGTCCGATCTCGGAGTTTTCTTTGAAACAGTTCGTGAATCGGAGAATCTAGAAGAGTCTTCAGTTGTATATCTAAAATACTGAAGTATTCAAGAATCTCATCTTCAGTAGCTTCTCGGAGATCAGGTTCTTTACAGAAAGGACACACGGCATCTGTGATGCTGCGGTCGCTTATTTGTACAGTGAAATAATTTTTAGCGCAATCGTTGCAGCAGCGATGAGTACATTTCAGCATCGAAACCATCTAAAATTTCATGACGTTTCGACTAAAATGTAAATCTGGTCGGCATCAGTATAAGTCTATGAATTTGCAGAAAAACTTACTTTGCTCATAGCAAAACGTCCAGTGCACAATTCACACTCTTGTTGCAAAAAAGCCAAAGCAGCTTCAATAGTAGAACATTCTTTCGCTGCATGCAGAGCTTCCACATCATTAAATTTCAGAGCCATAAGACTAGCTGCAACTTCTGCTTCATCATAAGATAACGCTCTTCCTTCGGCTAACAAACGCCTCGCAACTCTCTGCACAAGACAAAAATTCACTACTATCACCCTCCATCCTATATAATCTAGTCGTGATAAAGTATATCATTAGAAATTCATATTCTTGAATGATACTCGAGAAATAATAACCAACGTCTAGAAACGAGCTCTCAAACCAATTAGAAGTTCTGTTATCGGACAATGACATATTAGTTATTCATGAAGATTAATGAATATTATTGGTTGTTCTATCTGGAAAGTTGGCTTGGATGATTGTTCAGTTCTTCATGGAAAATACTTACCGTTCTTATTCTAGTTACAATCTAAAACCATGATTATGAGTTCAAGGTCAAACACGCAGAGGAGTAAAAGGGTTACTTCGCCAAGACCGAGCTCATTGCAGACATTGTAGACATTTGTCTACTGACCTCCCTTTCGTTCGTGGGAGATGTCTTCCTGGATTGCTTCTCGTGCTTTGAATCTTTCAGCCCTCTCTTCTTTCTTCGTTGTACGTTTCCACCTCCAAATCTTTGGACACAGCTGGCAACGATAGAGTATCGTTTTTTGGGTTTTTCTACTTCTTTGACTTGTACATCTTCTACTAGATTCGAAGTAGATACTTTTTTTTGGCCTATGACTGATTGTTCGATGATTTCAACAGAAGTGACTGATTCATCTTCATTTTTTAATTCGTCTGGAACATAATCAACTGCCAACGAGAGAGGAGTTTCTTCAGAACAAAAGTTTTCCAGATTTTCACATTCTACTCCTTCAGACTCGAAAGACTCATCAGATTGTTCGGTTTTTTTTGTATCAATCTGATCTGGGGATGATTTTTCTTCTCGAAAATTATTGATGTCACTGTTTTCTGAGTTTTCGGGTTCTTCCTCGTCCTGATGATTCTCGTGATCTGATTCGTAATCAGAAATTTGAGCCTTCAATTTGCTTAATGTCTTTTCTAACATATCTTCGACATTTGTTAGTACATGAAGCGATTCGCTACTTGAAGAATTTTCCATGATAACATCTTCTTCGGAAAGATTGTCAGAGGATTCAGAATTTGAATCTGATGATAATTCTTCAGATGATAATTCTTCAGAATTGCTATCTGATGAAGCCTCATCTTCATCACCTGAAATCGACTCGTAGTCACTGTTTTCACATACTGATTCTGACACATCTTCTTCTGAAGTATCTCGTTCGATGATTGATATTTCTTTTTGATCGTCTGATTTTTTTGTTTCATTTGGAGATTCCAGTGGAAGAGTTTCAGGCTCATTGTGTCTTTCTGTTTCGCTATCATGAGTATTAATTTTCTCATCTTCATTCATTGCCGTGACAATTTTAATTTGTTCTTTTGTGTCTTTGATTGATTCTACATTAACTTGATGAGATTCATGACATTCATTCACAGAACTTTTCTCAGATACTATGACTGATTTTTCTATTAACTTACTAATATCATCATTATTTTGTTTTATGAGTGGAATATTAACTACCTGTGTAGATAAATTTCTTTTCAGGATCGGGATTTTTGAAGGTCTACATACTTTTTTGTTACAAAATTTCGAAACATTGTTATCGATTGATTTGATAGGAATTTGGGTTTTTTTTTCACTACAGGTAGTTACAGTTCTCTTTTTGAAAACTGTATCATTGTGTGATTGTTCTCGTATTGAAACCTTCTTCCAGCCAAGTTTTTCGCTTCCCATTTTAGGGGGATCGATTTTATTTTTCAAATTGGATTGCGTAATTTTAGTTATTGGAAGTTTTGATGTGACGCGTTTGACATTTGCTGTAACAATAGTTTTTGTTTCTAAAGGTGATTGTTGAAAGCTTTTATTTTTAAAAACCTGTTTATTCGATTTACATAAACTGACATTACTCGAGACATTAGTCAATTTTTTTGAAGAAATAGTGTTCAACTTCTTGACTAACGTCACTGGAGATTTTTTCCCCATAAACTTTTTAACTGGAGATCTTGGTCTTCTAACATTACTGACACGTTTCGAAATTATTACACCGGAACGAAAATTAGATCTGACTGTTTTTTCAATACCTTCACTTAATTTACAATGTCGAGATGTTTCTTTACTCATAATGTTCTTTTTGGGATCAATGAAATTCACAGTCTTACTCTGTGAATCGTTTTGTAATGAGCATGAATCTTCAACATTATCGATTACTTTCTCAGAGGTCTCATTATCAATTGGTACTAATGATAACTCGGCAACTATTACTTCAGCTGAACCAGATATCGACTCAGAAGATGGAAAATCTTTCGTTTGTCCTCCTGAATTTGTCTTCAAGTCTTTATTGCTTATGATCGTGATGTGACTATTAACTTTCATGTCCTCGAAAGAATTTTTCGTCAAGCTTGTTGCTTTAGAAGACTTCTTGTCATGTTCATCATCCAAAGTTATCGCAACGAATGATTCGCTGGTCTCTTCTTTAGTTGATTCAAATGTATCATCTACTGAACTTGAAAGATCTTCAAAAGAATTATTGTCGTTGGTGGTTTGATACAAAGGTGCACTATCAATTGATGGTACATACGAATGCGTTGTATATTGCAAACAACCGCTACTATCTTTTGATGAATTTTGAATCCATTCCATAGGAGTATTTTTCATAGTATTATGATGTACAAATGTAGGTGTAAAATAAAACGTAGATATCTGAGTTTTCATAGGGAATACAGTCAAGCCACTTCCACTTTTGTCTAGTTTGCTCTTGTTGACAGAGGATTTTGCGTTAAGTTGAATCACACATGACGAAGAATGATCCATATTGAAATCTTGAACCACCGAGTCATTTTCATCGATTGCATTTGGTATAACAATCTCTGAACAAAAAGCACCATCTGCATCATTTTGCAGAACAATTCCTTCAGTTATTTGATTCTTCTCATCGATAGAATTGATTTCATCGGAGATTTGTGGCTTCGAAGAATCAAGAGCATTAATATTAGTTTTATTTTTATTATCTATATCCGATGCTCTTCGAAAATCTATGTTTGCATAGTCCACATGAAAATGATTGCCTTGATTATTTGATGAATCAGGAAGTAATGAGTTGTTGCTGTTATCAGGATTACCATCACGATGCTCTCTTGAATCGTTTTCGTTCATATTTATATGGTGATCATTAGAATGATTCACGACGGTTACTTGTTCATGAGGCTCTGTACGTACCGTATTCAATGTCAGTCGAAGATGTTTGGAGACCGTTTGATCTATATCATTTTCAGTAGGTACCTGCACAATATTAGTGTTCACTGCTCTGTTAGAATCTTCAGTTTCAACAGCTTTAGATATTCTTTTTGGTGACCACATATCAAATGCCGTTGATAATGGGCCTAAAAACTGTTCGGGTAATGCTTTCATGACTGAAAGAAAGTGTTCAAAAGCTGCTTGTGGTACATCCGATGGAGCCTTTGTTTCTATAGGAAGCTCGGCTTCATAATCTTCAATTTTATTATCCACTCTCATTTTCGTAACATTTTCATTTGTTGTTCTGATTTCAGCAATATTTCCTTGATCTATAAATTTTTCTGAATCCTTTGCAGATTCTAAATCTTCAACAATTGTATTCTTATCATTCCTAACTTCTTGATTGTGTGCTCTTTCTGTGTTTGTTTCTTCATTAATCTTTCGTGATGTATCTATTGTACTTTCTTCATTTTCTTCTTGTATTGGTTTTATTAATCGATAGTCATAAATATCAACTTTGGGGGATAATGTAACATCTGATGCAACAATTTCTTCTTCCTTAAGCATCGACTTCCATGGATTCCATGGAAGAATATCGGCTGATGCGTCAAATTTTTTCTTCGCGGATGCTTCAGGATTTTCTTCAATATTTGCTATATTTATAACTTTCGTTTCTTTTTGTTCATCCGTTTTTGAGATGACCATTTCTCCATTCCATTTATCAGTCGTTTGCTGTTGAAAATTGGCTTGCAACGGCACGAAACGATCAAGCGTAGAAGATATTACCTGCTTCTCTGCATCCAAATCCAATATTTCCTGAATCTGTTTAGAATAATTTCTGTTATCACCAAAAGCTCTAGTTGCATCTGAAAAAAGTTTTAAATTATCGCAAAGATAAAAATTTGTGAAAATTGAAACTGAATAACTAAATAAAAGCAGACCCTCCCGAGGTGCAGCTTCTTCGTTTTCCACCCCAGCTGGTGGACCCCAAATTCTCATTAAAAACGGTTTCAATTGATCTTTCTGTAGCTCTAATAAAGTGCCTTCCTCATTACCAGAATGATCATCAAGAGCATTTACCACGTTCGTCATCATGAAATTACCTTTGGTCATAATACTCTGCACCTTGATAAATGAAGAAATTTCTCGTATTACGAAGACAATTCACATCATTTGATAAGTCGATAAAAAATTTACTTTTCTTTGTCTGAGTTGAATTGCTTGAGCCACAGCAGACCAAACATCACCTTTTGTCAATCTCAAAGCTTCTTTAGCTTCCGAGGCCGAAAGAACACCGATGTCATTTTCTCTTAGTTCTTTGCCTTGAGTAGTTACCAATACTTGCACTGTTTCTATTAAATGTGGCCATTGATTCTTCAGCCACTCTAGTGGACTCGTTGGATCTTGTACCAATGCAACTTGTACATCGTCAGTAGAATATCCTCGTTTTTCTGCTTCACGTAGAAGGTCTACTAATTCTAGACCTTGGCGAGTTAAGGTTGATATTCCTTGGAGTAATGAATCAGTTTCAGATTCGCTGAACTTCGATTGACTTGGTTCCTGAAAATTGAAACAAGTATCAATCATTTAATCAGGCTTGTCATGAAATCTGGAAACTGTGGGACACATGTGCATGGAATTATCTTGCAATTTTTATGCCATTTTGTGAAGACTCACGTGACTGCATAAAAATTGCATCATAGTTGGTCCTGAAGATGTGTCGGCATATTCATGCAATTATTGTGCAATTTCTTGCACAAATATTGCATTGAGATGTTGCAATAGTCATAAGACATTTATTTTTTATTACACTGTAAAAAAAAATTCTTTACCTTATATCTTCAATCCGTTTCTGTTGTTTTTGTTATTTGTATATGACGGTATTAATGATAATGCCAAATTTGATCGAAATGAGGTTTTTGAAAATCGCAAAGTCGTATGAATTATTGAATATTCTGACAGATCAAAAAGCACATATTGTTACTAATAACGTAATGAAATAAGCAGTCATCATTTTTCAGTAGTTTGATCATCAAGGAGGTTCGTCACTCATTTTTTATGATGCTCAAGCTTCTAATAATTTTCTAACATCACACCGAGGTCATTACAACACTAAATCATATAAATCAACACACAAACAACATAATTTCTACTTTCCAAACACTATATCTATGACATCCTAAAAATCCTGTTCTTCAAGGAAATAATTTTTCAGATCAGTCGGCTAAAAAAAGTACTTACAATTTCGCTAAAGCGTTTATTATTGCTAGATTAATTAAATTCAAGCACATATATTATCGCTTAAAATTCCATCGAATTTTACCCTAGAATTGAAATAGTGATGAGGAGAAGGAATCGAATTGCTCCGGAAAATTTCCCTGTGAGGCAATACCGAATGAGGAAAACCATGAAGCGAACGAAGATACGAATCTGGACTGTTCAAGTATCCAACTTCCTAAAACAGACGCTCCATGCCATATGTTTTTAAAAGAGGGTCGAAAATGCTAGAATAATATTTTATTTGTTGTTGAATAATGATGTACCTCTGAATCACTGTCATCGAATTTCGTTGAACTTTTTGAAGGTGCTGAAGACTCTGCTCTCTGAAAACTACTACTTCTTTTGAACACTGGTTCTTCATAAGTCTGGAAAATTCGTTATATATTCCAATGCTCATTTCTAAAAACTTGTTCTTAAGTAATAATCATGAATTTTACTTGGGTAGAAATGCTTTGTGGTGGTGGTGAAGTTCCAGTAGAAACAGTAGTACTTTGAAGAGTAGTTTCTGGGTTTAATACTTTATTGGTCTCTGATAAAGAGTTATCTTCAGGTATGATTTCTGGTTTTAAGTGACATTCAATGTTTTCTTCTATCTGAATTTCTGGAAGTATAGTTGTTTCAAGAGTTTGGAGAGTTGCATCCTCCAATGGAGAAGTTCCTCTTGAAACTTGGGCAGTTGAAAAAGTTGGGGTTGGCGAAGGTACTACTGTTTGGTCGGAATTGGGAGATTTTTCAGTTACCCTTATCTCTTCTATGGTTTCCAATTTACTTAATTCTTCAGCAATATTATCTGTAAATTAAAGTAGACTAAAAAACTATTGTTCTTATTGCAAATTCGTTAGGTTTGAGTACTTGCAAAACTTGGAGAATTTTTTCTATAATGAAATTTTTTTATTATTAAATTTTTTAATAAGTTTGACTAAAAAAGTATTGTTTCTACTGCAAGTTTTTTTTATTTTGAATTTTTCAAAAACTTGACAACTTTTCTGTATTGTACAATATAAGTTGATTGTGAGGGATACAATTGTTATTAAAAAATAACTTTTTATGACATTTTTTTATTATCAGGGAACGAATAATGGGAAGAGATGAATATAACAAAAGTTAAAGTTTTTACTTTAGTTCATAATTTTACTTACAATTGGATTGTTTGTACAGTTTTGCTGTTTATTTTGTTGTTGGAGACAGAAGAGGGTGAAAATTATGATAATGTATGTATAATTTTTCGGATTCAATTTTAAATTTCGGATCAAAAAGTCCTCGGCCATTTTCCCAAATTCAGAAAAATGTTCGAAAAAATTTCAGAATGTTAAAAAAAGTCCTAAAGAGTTCTAGAATGTCTAAGAATGTCTATGATATACTTTAGAAAGTCTTAAAAGTATGGTAAAGCTTCTGGTAAATTTCGAAATATTTCAAAAGGTTCTAGATTGTTCTAAAGAGTTCTACAAAATTCCAGGGAGTTCTACAAAGTTCTAAAAAGTTTGATCAAATTCTAAAAAGTTGTGGACGTTTGAAGAATATTCTTCTGAGAAAGAAGAATTTCTAAACGACTTCAAATGTTCTAGAATATTTAAGAGTGTTCTAAAAATTTCTAGAATTTTGCAGAAAGCTCATCCAAGTTTCAGAATGTTTAGAAGTTTTATAGTTTGAGAAAGAAAAGTTTTGGGAATTTTTTAAATATTTTCAAACTGTCCAGAAAATTCTCGAGTGTCAGAAAAATTCTAAAAATTTGAAGAATATTCTAGAAATTTTGTTCAAGTTTGAAAATATTTTGAAACGTTAAAAGATCCTGAAAATTCAAGAAAGTTCTGGAAAGTTCAACAAGGTTTTAAACAGTTCATAAGTGTTCTAAAAGGTTCTAAAATTTTTCGAAAAGTTTTATGGCATTCTATAAATTATGAGAATAGCTTCTGGTAAGTATAATAATGTTCAAAAATGTTCTAGAATGTTTTAAGACTGTTCCAATAATTATATAGGGTTTAGAAAAGTCGTAGAAGATGTTTGAAAATTTTATAAAATTTTAAAATATTTTGAAAAGTTCTAAAAAAGTATAAAATATTTAAGAACAGTCCAGATAGTTCTAGAAATTTTAAGAAACTCAAAGAAAGTTATACGAATCCATAACAGAACTGTTCTAGAAGTTTTCGGAATTTTTCAGAACTTTCTATGATATTCTAGTTAATTTTATACTGAAGACAATGCTTCTGAAGTTCAAGAATGTTCTGAAAATTTAAAGAAATTATATAAAAAAAATATATATAAAAAAAAATAAAAAAAATATTTAAAAATATGAAAAATTATATTCTTTTAAGATATAAACATTTTCCGAAGAATCTGAATGTTCTACAATGTTTTAAAATATTTCAGATTTTATTCTCAACTTCTAAAACGTTCTATAAGGATAAATGAAGTTTTTTTAGGATAACCAGAAGTTTTTATTTCTAAGATGTTTTTGTGAGTTTTAGAAGATTCTAGAATACTTTATAATTGCCCAGAAAATTTTTAAGAGTGTGTCTTCTAAAGGGAAAGTCTTGGGAGGTTCTATAAACTTTTAGAATATTTTAGAAAATTTCATATCATTTTTGAATAATTCAAGAGGTTTCGAAAAAAATTTGTAGAATTCTAGAGTTTTAGAATATTTTGAAAATTGAAGACGGCGTTAAAGTGTTCTAAAAAATTTGTAAAGTTGAGGAATTTGTCAAATGAATCTAGAAAGTTCAAGAAAATTCCTAAAATTTTCAAAAAGTTCTAGAATGTTAAAAAAATTCTAAAAATTCTTGAATGTCTAAGAATGTTCTGGAAAGTTTCAATAGGTTCTAGAATGTTTTGAAATTATCTTAAAAGTTTCAGAAGATTTTAGTAAGTTTGAGATTGCTCTAGAATTTTTCAAAAATTTCAAGAAGATTCTAAAATTTTCAATATTTTAAAAATTTATGAAATGTTCTAGAATATTTTAGATGTTTATATTTTAGAAGCCTTGAATGAGTTTACAGAAAATTCTAGAAAGATTAAGGGTTCTATCAAGTTCTATAGAACGTTCTAGAAAGTTCAATAAAGTTCTAGGATGTTCAGAAGTTTTGAGTACTAGAATGCTTTAATAAGTTTTAGAACATTCTAGATTATTATATGTACAATTTTCTCAAAAATTCTAGAGCGTTCGCAAAAGTCTTAGAATATTCAA
>JABFQI010000373.1:0-11831 GCA_022816925.1 Trichacis sp. ZL-2020 | reverse complement strand
TGTTTTTGTTGACAAATTTATCAGGCGTTGCCAAGGTGAATAGAAAAGTATGCAGAATTCACATTTTTTCTTTTTTCGTGAAAACTGTATTTTGAAAAATTCTGCAAAAAATTTAATTCGAATCTCCATCATTATATCAACTATTAGCAATTTTTCTTATCATAACTTTGTATCGGGTTTTGATTCTACAAGCAAAAATGTACCATTTTCCATATACCAACATGTAAATTTTGGGATTTTTTTCCTCCAAAACTGTGCTGTAAAAAAATTTGAAAAAAAAACCACTCATTTCTAACAGTCTAAAGAATAAACCATAAAAATTTCAGATATAGATTAGTATAAATCGTTCAAAGGTAAGTACTACCTTAAGAAAAGTTATCAAATCCTGCATTTGTCCTAACTTTCCTAGATCGTTTGGTAATTTTGACTGAATTCATGATACGTTTTCTCAGCATTTTTTTCTCAGTGTAATAATCGAGTTATCTGAACGTTGAAAGAACATCTTTGGAAACCTTCGTTTTTATCCAGTCAGTGTTCACCCAACGATAGATTTAACGAGCGACGCTTGAAAAAAAAAATCGTTTCAAAATGTTGAACGCAAAGCGTTGGAAGCTAAAAATGGGGCCGCGGTAAGCGTATTCCTGTCATGAGATGCGAGTGAGTCAAGAGTTCTCGTGGCGGGCTGTTCGCCGGTAACATGTCCATGCTATAACTCTCCCTTATAAGCGTGTGCCGTCGGTTTTCGTACGCCCTTGGTACGGTTCGCGCGATCCTCCATACCACGTATCTTAGCTCCCTTGGCTTTACTCCAGGCGCACTGCGGCCCCGTTCTGTCTTACGAGTGCGATCCTGGAGAGCACTATTATCATATCTAGCCATTCCCCGCTGAATCTTATACTCGGCTTCGAGTTGCTTTATCGAACTTGCGTAGGGGAGAACGGGCTATTGTGGACCACCTAAGGAAATAGTTTATAAATTCGGATCTCAAGTTTTTATGAAGCGTAATAACACATTATAGGGAACTTGATCAAAAAAGTTCATTATATCCGACTTATAGAAGACCAAATAATAATCGATACTGATTTTTTCTTTTCTTTATTACTCAAAAATTAGGGAAGATAAAGAGGCTCGAAAAACGAGGAGTGGGAGGTGTGACGACACTAGTTATATCGTTTTCTTTTGTCGGCATATGGACAGTGACGTCACATCATTTTTATCAAACCCTTGTGTCTCCGGCCATTTCTGGTCTATCAAAAAAAGAAAAAATACATGTCGATTATTTTTCGACCCTCTTATTTACATATGAAGCGGATTTACAAAATTTAGTTAAGTCAAGTTCGCTATTGGGTGGGGAGGACTTTTTTTTATGTGTTGACTATGATGAAATTATCATTTTCTTTTTCAAATTGATAAACTAATGTATTTTCTATAACCCTGCACCGTTCCACAATAAATTGTCACTTGTTCTGACCAGCAATTAAAATTCATTGCTGATATGTAAATTGTAGATTTTTGTTAATTTTAGATGAATTATTTGTTTCAAACGATTGCTCAAAAGGTGTGTTATTTAAAATTGAACGCTTTTAGCGTGAGATTTGATACAAAAGACGCGGAAGAACTGTTTTTATCGCACATCATAATTTTCGATTATGCTATTGAAAAATATGTAAATTTATGTTGCACTTGACAAAATTTACTTAATAGTACTAACTTAGTTTTTATTAAAACTAAGTTAGTTATGTGTTGTACGAAAACTAAAAGAGAATCGATCAAAAATAATGAAGGGCAATAATTTTTGAAGAAAAAGTATTTTTTTTTGTATATTTTTTTTGTATGCCGTGGTTCAAATAAGTGAACCAAATATTGCAAAAAAACTCGTCTGGAATAATATAATTGTTTAAATATTTGGGTGATCCACAATAGCTCCTTTTCGACATGGTCCATTTCATGGTTTCATAAGAAAAGATTTTGTTCATTTAACCAAATCTAGAATTCGTTAGATCCACAAAACATATTTTATTAATCCTACGAAGTTTTCGTTCAACCAAAAACCTCAATTATGTTAAATTAATCGAAAGTTTCTTTTCTTCATTCAACAGAAAAATTTAAGAAAATATTTCTTTGAATTAAGAAAATCTTAGTACATGTCACAAAAATTCGTAATATTTTCAAAAAATTCCATAGATCCAGTGGCATGATAATTTATTTACAAATGTTGAATTTTTTTATTATATAGTTGAAGGATGTAAGCACCATTTTACTAAGGCTAATTTTTTTATGCAAACAGGTGTAAAAATGAACCTTATTAAAGTGTTGTTCACTTCCTACGGACTTTCCATCATTTAGTTTACACCCTGCATTTTTAAATTTTCGAATCGTTAATTTCTTGTGTTCTTTTAAATTTTTTCCTTACGGTTTCAAGGATGCTTTTTCAATGCATATTACTGAATAAAAAAACGAAAGTCATAATGTTGAAAATGTAAAATTTTATATACCAAAAAAATTTTTATTTCTTTAATTCTAAGAATTTAAAGAAATATTTTCTGGTTGCAAGTATGTGAGTTGCAAGATTTTTTATTATATTTCGACAGAAAAATTTTATTTTCAATTGATTTTAGCAGTATATTCTACTGATAACAGCGAGTTTGATATTTTCAAACAGCAACTCGATAAACAATTTTCGTAGGGCATTTTATAGGGCATTCCACGTTAAATTAAAAAATACGTGCCGGATATTTTTCAGATTTTATTGGAATTTTTCACGTTTAATGTGCTTCCCTAAAAATGACAGAACTTAAAATTTGCAATTTTATGCATTTTTTGAATTTTGTGAATTAAACAAAAAACTTTTCTTCGATTTTGAAATGACCCACAAACGCATCATTAAAAAAATCTGAAAAAATTTTGACGCACTTATGTTACAATTATTTACCAAAAACAATTTCTCAAAAAATACTTCATTTTAGAAAAAACTACAAAAATTCGCATTCATCCGTTTTCTTATTGCGTAATTGTTTATATTCTAAATTTTTTCAACTTTAAATTTAAAAATGAAATTTCACAGAAGTAATAGTGAAATTTCTTACAACTACAATCATAATATGCTTAGATAGCTTTAAAATCCTGTAGTTTTATTTTATATTTCCTACAAATTATAGTACTATTTTATAGAGTCCGCTCAGCAGAACCGGCGTACTAAAACAGTTGAAATTTTTTAATTCATTTTTCGTTTCGTGTAGTTTAACAGCCAATTTCGAAATGTCGTTATCAAAACTTTTGCGAAAACACACCACTTTTATGAATTATTACATTTTTCAAATGACCAGTCGGTGATATATTTTTTTCTGGATGTAATGTGTACTCAACCTAACTTCAATTATATACGAATTTTAAATCTCTATCTTCTAGCTCAAATATCTAAAGAACGTACTTCATAAAACAATGTTTTAAAACAAAGTTTTTGGGTTCTGAGTGAACCGACTTTCATCTTGGAAATACGCGAAAAAAGTCAAAATATGGAAAGATATGAGAAGTACAATTTTATAAACATTTTGAATTATTGTTCACGAATGAAATAATTAGTCTTTCAGAAACTGTAAAAATGGAAAAATTCTGAATTAAAAAAATTAAACACTCGTAAAATCTATTAAAAAATAATTGAATAAAAATTATACGAAATGTCGTGACTAAATGAACGCCGAAGAGTAAAAAATGGACATATTTGTTTGTTTTGTGAGAGCTGAACATTAATCTTCTGGAACTAAAAACCGAATATCGCGTCGAAAATTGAAATAAAAAGTGATTTGAAAAATTTATGTAAAATATTTTTTCAGCTTTTTAGATAGAATGGTTTTTTTCTAAAAAATTTGGAATTAAATTAAATTTCCTAAGATAAAGTAGAGATAAAGTAAAAAACCGAACATTATGATCTTTGGTTTTTACTTAAAAAATTTGTATGTCTGATTTTTACTCCAAAAAAATTAATGTTTAGCTCTTACAAAATAAAAAGAAGTCCATTTTTTACGCTCAGGCGATCAGATATTGATTTCAAGGATTTCGAAGATAAAAAATTCAGGATGCAACAATTTTTATCAAGCATGTATCATTTGTTAGGACTATTCGAAGAGGTAAAAATAGAAGATTCAATAAAAAATCCAAAAATCTCGGAATTTTAATAGTAGCGTAGGAAACATTTGTTAAAACCACATAAATAAAAACATGGACCAGAAAAAATTCATAATGGAATCTTAAAACTCGACAAATTTTAAAAGCAAAGTTTTAAAAATCTTACTTGTGGCACAAATTTTCTGAAAAATCAGAACCATTATAACAGATTCAAGTATAATTTTCTAAATTTGAGAGACATCCAAAGCGCCACAATTGGAAGAAATCTCTAGCTTTTCAAGGATGTCAAGGACCCTAGACACCTAAATTCGAGACGTAATGTCGATTAGTTTGTGGGGAAATTGCCTGTTAAGGGTAGATTTGTAGTATACAGAATCCTCGAATCAATCATCGAGTTTAGGTATCCATTATAGAGAAAAGAATCTCGTTAATACATAAAAATTATATCGTTATCATACTATAAACAGGATATACTATGAAACTATTGTGAATTATAATATATTAGAATCCTCCAGAGATAAAAGGAATCTTCATTCATTGGTAAAAAAAGAGAGATTTGTCATATAGGAATCGATGAAGAATGGTTTTCAATTTAAGATATGCACCTACATTCTTCCAACATTCTTTTCTGTTCTGTATTCTGGGAAAAATTCTGAAGTATGGGTTTTTTTTTTGTATGTGAATGACGTCCATTTTGTGGACCGATAATAATACAAAAATGTCTGATAATTTCCTCCAAGAAAATAAGGAAAGTACTGTTCGATTCATATAGAATAGGAATATTGCATGAAAAATTTCCTGTTCATTCTTTTAATCCTCAGACTTGAAAATATATTACAGATTTTTAGAACAATTTTTGAATGTTTGTTTTTTAAGTTACAAAAGTTTAAAAATCTTTGTTGACGTCATAAAGTTAATACAATATAGATATAGTTTCCATGTTATTGTACTAATTTTGTGAAGTCACGAAGACAGCTATAACTTAGCCAAAAATCATAGTAAAATTGCGGAAGAAAAATTATGCATATATTTATAGTCACAAAGATTCGAAATAAATGGAAACTTCTGGAAAAAACTTTCTTGCAACATTCCTATAATACTCAGCATTTATACTGTGTTTTCCATTCGCGTGAAGGCTGAATATTTTGTAGGTATTTGCTAAAATTTGTGGTCATTCGTGGATATTTGTGGATATTTGCCAAACATTCCAGGTCAGGTAACTTTCTTTAGAAAATATGCACAAAAGTCCAAAAATTTTGACAAATTTCAACAAAGTATCCACAAATATCCAACCTTCATACGAATAGACAGTTTCTATTTATGTAGAATAATATATACTCCTGAGCTCCATAAACAAATTTAATATTCGGAAAGCAAATAGTTTGAATTGATATGTTTGATTCATACCATGTAGAATATATTCCACTAAAAGTATTACTTCCGAAATGTTCGTCCACATATATGTAACGCACATAAACTCTGCTATGAATACTGGATAACATTTATATTTGACTCAAGAAAGCAACTGTTCATGATTCGACGAAGTTATTGATGTTTATGCACAGTTACCCCACATACAATGTACATGATTCGTATTCACTGATTCACAGAATTCATTGGAATAATGTACATAGTCCATATTCCTTGGAAACCGACCACATATATTTGGCTCATATTTCACTTATTTTTCACCTACTGGTGGAATATAGGTGAAATACCGGAAAAATATATGGAAAATATGAGTGTATTATGCACCTATAGGTCAAATCTCGAAGAAATATATGTGGTTGTTATCCAAAGGATATGATAGACATATTTTTACACTCAATGCCATAATCTTTTCACTGTCTTCATGATTAATCGAAAATCAACTTGAATCATTCCCAATTCCAATTTTCCCATTAATCATTTCACGATAAGTATGATAAATTTGTTTGAATCAATGTAAAAATGAAGATTGTCCAAAGTAGTCGAGGGTAAAAGAATGGATGTTATACGGATACATGAGCATTAAGCGACCTACAAGTACTGCAAAGCGTGCGAAGCACTAAGCGTAAAAGCACCATAATTTAGGCATACAATATCCGCTGCTGCGGATGAACCTGCATATCGATAAGTGTACACAAATGATTAGATACGTGGAAGCATAAATACTACATGAGAACAAGAAGCGCACTGCACACACTGACAATGGTGTAAAGACCGATGTTAACGGCCGTATTAGTCCAATTAGTTCCGCAATTCAGTTTGCGATTTAGGGTTAAAGGGCAATCAAATGTATATATTCGTATATATATATTGTCTTTTCTACACGCGTCATCTTCTTTCTTCTGGAAAAGAGGATCACAACCAGTTGGGATACCGCAACTCACGACCAACTCGGAGAAATTCCTCAATCGGAAATAAAGTTTTGCGTGACGTGAAAATGCAACACGTTGACGCGCGTTCATATTTACCGGAAATGAATCAACGTCGTTTTTCGGGTTGAACAATCGGGTGCATCTGAGGCGGATCGAATGTCTATCAAAAGCTTGCGCGCAGCGTTGCACTTTGTTATCGATTTCAGAAATGTAGCTGCTTCGAACGGTTTTTTCAGGTGATGTCGATAGCCTGGGATTTAAGGAACAATGACATCAAATTCAGCTCATTTTTTTTATCTAATTACGGGGTATATGATTTCATTGAATTTCTGGGAATCAGTTTATTGTCATTTGAATTTTGAATGTCTTGGAAATGTGCTTGGATGTATTAAGACTCTCCATGGGTACTCAAACTGTGGTAAATTGTCCAATTGTGAATACAATAATTGTGATCCAATTGTGAATACAATAACTGTGATCCAATTGTGAATACAATAATTGTGATCCAATTGTGAATACAATAATTGTGATCCAATTGTGAATACAATAATTGTGATCCAATTGTGAATACAATAATTGTGATCCAATTGTGAATACAATAATTGTGATCCAATTGTGAATGACAAAATTAATACGTTTTCGACGAAAAAGGAACATTCAGAAAACGTAAACCCACAGTTCCTACAATAGTACTTGACTGGATGCGAAAATTTTGAAAATACATGAATTGTGCAATGGGTATAAGTTCATCTATTAATCCATTTTTTTTACATCAAATCTCGACCTTGTTACTATCTAATTACCGAAAGCAATTAATTTACTAAGACGACGAGTGCTATGAAGTAAAGAATTTTTACAATCGCAAAAAATTATTCTTGGTCGATAAAAGATTTGAAAGAAAAGGTAAATTAGTGAAAAAATTTTTATCACAATGGATGGTGGAACAACTTAAGCTCAGATTTCTCGAAATAACAACATAAGTCCACGTTGCTTCAATAATTTTCCCGAAATATACCAAAAATTTTCAGAGTTGGCTGCCATAACTATATCGGTATACCAATTCCTTTTACTCTGGCACATTGTTACTTTTTTTCTTCAACTTTCACGTTTTTTATAGAAAAATGTCAATATCTCGAGAACATACATTTACGACTTATGTCTTTTACAAATATATGTTTTGTTTTAAAAATTAATACACTTCATAATGTAAATTGGTAGTCTGTTTCTCAACTTCAATGTCTGTTTTTATATCCTTTAATGGTCTTCAATTAATGCTTCAGATTCGAATGGTCCAATATGTAAAGTTTTTGAAATTTGAATTGAAGCTTTTTTTGGTTTTTCAATTATCAATTTCTCAAATTGACAGTTCATGGAATTAAGTATATCGTTTTTTACTGTTTGTTTAATTAATCATTTTCCAAAACGATGGTTTTTGATTAAGTTCAATTTCTCACCATGGTATTTTGCTTTTCAATGTCAATCGGTACCAAAAACGCAAATTTTCATTCAATGATAATGTCCTTCTCAATCATTTGTATCATCAAAATCCTTGATTCCATTATTTACAATCCATGATTTTCAATTGCAAGTTCAGTTATATTTCTTTATCATTTTATGGTATATTCTTGATCAGCATTCTCTAATTCATCGTCACTTGTTCATCATATTTTCATAATTTTACTTTTTTTTCTATTCACTATTTGGAAGATTTTAAGAAATCATGATTTTTTGATAGTTTTGCTTTTTTTCATTATTACAAATTTTTGTCACAAATGAAAAAAATTACAAAAATCGTAGTTAGCGTATTAGTAAATGATGAAAGAAGAAAAATATTTTTTGAGAAAATATGTTTCAAAAAGTTGGAAAGACTATTCTATACTAAAAATTTTATTATATACTTCAATAACGAAAAAAAAAAAAAAATTAAAATAGGAGTTGTTGAGACTAATTAAACTTTCATTCTTATTTCAATTCATTGAGAAGAAATGTTCAAATGTAAAAATATATTGGAATTCACAAAAAATTGCTTTTAGATTTGAAAAAGCATAATCTTGGAAGAAAAATACAATTGTTCTTCGACAATTTGTTTAAAAACATTATTTGAATGGAGGAAAAATTATAAATTATTGCACGTGATCATACCATTTACATAGAAAGATCAAATGATTGATCACGTAGATGAAACTTTTAATTGAATTCATCTATATTTGCAAAAGTACAAGTTGAAGTAAAATTACAATTATTGTATTTAGACGAGTTTATAAACAATCGTGCATCACAAAAATTGCGTATTTGCGGAAGAATCGAATTCTGACTGGATCAAAAAATTTAATGAAATAGTAAAAGAATTTCAAAAACATCAAAATCCAAAGCAAAATATTCGATTGTAGGTTATTTCCTATTTAAAGAAAAAAATTTCACAGTATAAAATGCTGTGAACAGAAATATTGTAATCAAAGTTTACACGTACGAAATGACGTAACCGAAATTTGGAACAAGTCAAGCACATCATTATACTATGAATATTTATGTAAATATCTTACAAAATTGACCCATCATCACTTATAACATTATCATTGTAATATTATCATATCATCATCATTATTATTCTTGAGCTTTTATTTCTTCTTAATGCCACATTTTTGGCAATGAGTACAGTCATTGAATATTATTATTCATATCTATCTTTCATGTTTGATGACTCATCAACTACATTAATGTGATGTGTAGCTAAAATATTAGGTTACATGATTTTTTCCACATGTCTTTAAATCTTCTCATAATTGACTCTAATATTCTTCTTCAAACCCAGTAAACACCCTAAATTAGATAAAATAATGAGTCTCGTTTTTGATGATTCCTAGATCCTTCCAATTGTAGTTCACATTCCATTGTACATTGCCTTCTCATAACGCGTTTCTTTGGAAAAATGACGTTACATTTGATGCATAAGTTATCCATAATTCCAATGAATGACTTGGGTGAAGTTGTAAATTCAACCTTTTTCAATACTCTCCGCGATATTCTATTTAGAGCAAATTCCATTTGCGAATTGGTCGTGAATATGCAATCGTGTTTAAAGAAACAGAAGAGAAAAGTTGGCGAAGGAGGTGAAGGATATTGATAGGCAAGACTCTCTCGTAGCTTGTTCCTGAGTTACGAGAGTCAGGCAAATCGCGCGTCACGTTCCAGGTGACAGTGTCGACTTGATTTGGTTTCCGCACAGGGCTCAACACCTGGGGTCCAGTCGTGTACATCCAGTTCCAAATCTAAATTCCTGATTGAAACCCAGTAACTATTTTTTGACTCCAAAATCAAAGGCAGCAAAAGTTCTCTGACATATTCATTACATATCTATGAAATTGGATCCACGTTCGAAGTCGTTACGAAATCTAAATTTGAATCTGAATGTACGTTGACCGGAACGATAGCCACCACGATAGAAATCACACTGCTGATTAAATACACACTTATACCACAGCTGTCGTAAAATGCCAGCAAAAAATAAAGACGTTCGTATAAATCACAGTTATCCGCGACGTAAGCGCCGCCGTAAACACGGCATCATGATTGTTTTGCTAAACATTGTCGCTCCGACGTTTTTCACGGTTTGAGCAGAAGTTTGTCCCGAAGGATTTAGCTCCTTGGTCAAAATTAGTCACCGTGTTTAATCCGCAGCTCGAACCTCGCGAAAGGGGCCATGCAAACAAGAACATTGCAATTGTAGACTTGCGACGACTGCGGAACGTTGCAAGGTTCCCTTTTAACAGTTCGGCCAACCAAACATCTGTGACGAGCTAGAAAACATAGTTAATAGGCATCTCGTCCCGTTCCAGTGTACGTTGTTGATGTATCAACCGGAACTCCAAAAACACAAGCTAAGACTTTCATGAATCCAGCAATTTAAATGAAGATTCGAGACTCGCAAGCTTGGTGACATTGTCTTCGCCAGATAATTACGAGTTTTTATGCCACTCAGGATAGACACGATTGTTTTTTCTTTGAACGTACAAATCATAAACGAATGGTGTACTGTTGATTATTTCCATGCAGTAATTTAACTAACTACAGGTTCATCTTATAAAATAAAAGATAAAAACGAAAAATTCGAAAAACAAATTAACATACGGAGAAAAGTTCTCATCTGATGAGATCTGATCATTTAATGTCGTTTTGACCCAACAGCTGTTTTTCTGTTTTCGGTCTCACTATATCTGATCAGATCCAAAAGAAGTAACGAAATATTTACTTATGATTGGAACCAGAAACCTCAAAAAAGTAATTCACGTTCTGTTCTATCGGTTCAGAGTCCATAATGAAATCATTCTCATCTGATTTAAAAACAGATTTGATACTCATAGCTGATAATATATGATAAGATATAAATAGATCTGGATCATGCACTGGTATATTTGAGTCATGTTACTTGACCGACTAATTCCAGTTATGGTCTAGATTAAAAATTCCTCAATAGATACTCACATTTATACATATACCATCAAACAGCTTTTTTTTTGAACTATTCCCAATTTGATTTAAAAACAGATATAATGAATTATTAGAAATTATAACCAAATCATGACAAATTCAGCCATTCAAATTTACTTCACTAGACTGGATTATTCAGGGTCTAATTTATCTCATCAGGACTAATAAGGTACAGTGAAAACATGTAACGAGTCACATTTCTAGTCAGATCGTGTTTCGTAGAAAGATATCTATCAGAACAAGTTCTAAACCTCTTGATACAATGAAATAGTATAAGTATCAATCTAGTTTTGAATGGCATCTCAATCCAAGATTCAAACCAGCCGACGTTTTAACTGGAACTTCCACCTTCAACTTCTCAATTAATCCATAATATACCTGTAGACTTTTATGAATCTGATTCAAAAATATATTTGACACTCTTGATTCATCAGATAAAATTTAGTTAATTATATATAAATCTTTTACTTTCGTTTGATATCACTTCATAGAGAGATTCCAAGTCTGAAAGGATTCGACAAGATACACGATTACTCAGATCGCTCTCTATATAAAAATATTGAATTATTTTATTCAAGAGATCTGATTATGATATTGCACTTAAATATGACTGGGTTGAATAAGGCTTGGTCAGATCTCAATTATAATCGCCATATAAAATTCGTCCAAGTAGAAACTAAGACCATAAATCACTCTACTAATAATCGTACACGCCAAAAAAAGTATAGTTGTAATCAATTTATTTTTGTGATTACAACTCTACTTGTCTGGTCACTGGCACTAACTATCAAGTAATTGATTGCAGCCAGAAGGTATCGGCATTCCAAGTGTACTAGTATTGTATGTAGACAAACGTAT
>JABFQI010000372.1:0-11835 GCA_022816925.1 Trichacis sp. ZL-2020 | reverse complement strand
AACACAGAAAAAAGACTTTGTTGGGAAAAACAGATAAATGGGAAAAGACGAGACAACTAAAAATCTGGTTGGGACAATCAGCTTCTGGTTCGGTCAACCACATTTGTGTTTAGGAAAATGATGTCTTTAGTTATCATCAGTATGTTCTTTGTTACGTCAAACACATATCTGGTTGACCAAACCAAAATCTGGTTGTCACAACCAGATTTTTTAGTTGTGCCATATTTTACTATTTATCTGGTTGTCACAACTAATTCTTTTTCACAGTGAAGTTAACTTTGCTCATTGAACTGAGCAATAGGTGGACGGTTCGCCACGGAACTGAAGGAAGTGTGATTGCTTTATAATCCCAAGGCTCACAATAGAAAAACGCAAATAACAAATAATTGTAAACTTTCTCTGTAAATAATTCAAGTTATTAGTCCGAATCGATACACTTTTCTTTCAGTAGTACGCCAGTCGAGACGAACAAAGCAAATTTTAAAACTAGGCTACTGATGAATAATGAATTTGATTCAGTAATTCATAGACATGAAGTCATAATTTTAAATAAAAATCGATGTATGGTATAATTTTTTTATATTTTATTCATACATATATACATATATACTTATCAAAATTATTTATATACATATATATACTTCTGTAATTTGTCCAGGAAACTGCACTGATCATTACTTTAATATCTCTAATAATCAGACCATATCGATTCAGATGAAAATCTTTGCTAAGTGTTTCATGAATTTTTTCCAGTAATTGTTTGATAAGAGTCCTCGATCTTTCATATTTTACTGGAGTTTGTTCTTCTCCTACGATATCTATGTCTGATCATTACCTTCAAAAATCTATTTTGGTCGGTTAGCTGAAAATGAAATCGTTACACTTGGTAATTTCTGAACTGTAAATAGTAAAACTCATTATAGGCTGCAATAATTTTACGACAAGTCCCAAAATTTAGTTACTGTCTTCATTTTATCTTCTATTTTACATTGTTAACAATATAGGTTATAATTTTCATTTGCTCTACATAATGCATTTTTCAAAAACAGTATATATAATTGATATGTTAATATTATAAAATTAATGATTTTGAATATGACATTTAGATATGTATATAATACTAGAATATATTGATTTTAATCGATTTTTAAATACTTTTTCTTCATTATTTTTCAATTGCACGTTCATAAAATTTGCATGTACAACTTTAATGGAAAGTACATGAAAAATGTACGAGTTTTAAGATTTTTTTGATCAGTGCAGCTGGCTCTCAAGCACTTTATATCTGAAATTCCGCATGAGCCACTGATATTCAAGTAATTTTTGTTTTCAACATCATGCTCAGATATCCAATCATATGATGAACAACATACTGCTAATGAAATGAAATGACTTGTAAAACTTAGTTTCAAGAAGAAAGAATCAGGTTCCATTAAATTTAATGCAACGTTTAATCGAATAGTCCAATCCTTATAAACTATGTTCCAAAATTTATTAAGATGTATTACGCTCATGAAATATTTACAGACGAAGAAATTGTATTAGTATGTCATGAATGATAGCAAAAATGTACACTCGAAATTCTTAATAGCCGCGATAACGTTAACGTCAACAGTATATCGTGAGCGGAGTTTGTCCGCTAAATACAAGTGCTATTGGTAGGTGACGTTTCATGTTTTCTCGCGGCGTTACCAAACGCGGCAGGCAAAACCGTCTTCGTGGTGCACGTACTAGGACAGGACTTTAAAGATATAGTCATCAATAATTCTAGTGTATGAGATGTGAATGTCGATGTAAATGAATTTATCTAAAAACCTGTAATGAAATCACTTTTTACCTGTAAAAAGAGTCTGGATATATTGTTGATAATGTCCATTGATGACTCCTTAACTCAAGAGTATTCCCCCATCTTTATAGTCCTTTTCTAGACGTCAGTTTGCTTTTACGACACATGTCTTTAATTAATACTTCAAAGAAATAAATATCATCTAGGTCATAGTTAATTCGAGTGTGGAATCGAAACCTTTTGTTACATAAAAAAGGTGCTGTTTAAACATGCAGGACATCATGAACTTATGAACAAATCTTGTTAAAAACAAAAAAGAAAAGGCATAAAATTTCTATATTTTCTATTTCTTACTAATTTACTAATTTCTTACTATTTCTTACTAATTTTCAATTTCTTACACAGCTACACTAATTTGAGAATAGCTATTTTTCTCTTTGTAAGATTAGAAAATTTACCGATCGTACTTCCTGTAAAAATTTGGTGTTATCGAAAAATGTATCATTTGATTGTATGCAGTAAATTCGAGTTTATTCAGCTGAAGAACATGTGCTGCATACGTTGTTTCTCGTAAGACTGTCCATCATATTTTATTGATTCAGATCAAAATTCATGATTGGTGTTTTGTACATGATATCTAATATTTAATCGTACGTTGAAAATTTTTGATCCATCGTACTTCATTGGAGTTAGTCCTGCTCCGAAGATACCAATGTCTGATCGTTACCTTTACAAAATCAATAGTGCTTGGTCAGTAGAAAACGAAATTGTTATACTTGGCTATTTCTGCACTGTAAATAGTGACGTCATTCCACGTCGCAAATAAAATATTTTAAATAAAATCTTCGATCTTTCGTATTTCAGTGAAGTTGGGTCTGCTCCAACGATATCCATGCCTGATCATTACCTTCAGAAATGTATTGTGCTTGGTTAGTGGAAAACAAAATCGTTGTACTTGCTAATTTCTGCAGTGTAGATAGTGAATATCATTATAGGCTGCGACAATTTTAAGACGAGTGCCTAAATTCAGCTACTGCCTTAATTTCAGCTTCCATTTCACACTGTTTAAAATATCGGCCATGGTTTTCATTTACTTTATATAACACATTTTTTTAGAACGGTATGTCAAATTCGTATGCTATTGTTATTAGATTAATGTATTCGAATGACATTCAGATATATATATGTTCTCCGGAGAATAATATATAAAGTCTTGTAACATCATTTGTGATGGAAAAAATTGGACGTTGTTAGTGTGATGAGTATTTGATACCAATTAATTCAAACTCAATGTGAATGAAGTGTAAATGAAAAAGAATGAAGACGATTCAAGTCTTTTTGCGTTAGAGAAGTCGTTGCCATTGAGCAAGCGAATAATAAAATTGTTAAATTAAGTCATTTTTGACCCATAAAACAGTAATTGTAAAAACTTGTGGAATCCATATCAAAGTGAAGATAAACTCGTCAAAAGATTATAGTAAAGAAAACGAGAATTCAAACATATTGTTGGTTCAGAAAGTTCATATAAAATCGTGTTTAAAGGATCAAAAATTAAAAGATGGTAGACAAAATGTCTATAAGGCTCATATTCTGATTATATCGAATAGTGAAACGAGCCTCATTTAAATGTTTTGGATGATCCTCATTTGAAGTATCAGCGCTTATTTCTCATTCTAGCAATTACAATATTTGACGTCAATTTAATGTCTACGACAATAGTAAATGTTCATATTTTCATATTCAGACCAATCCCATATGGACATGATAGTTCTGTTATTGTGTAGTAGTTTTGTTCAATTGGAGAATGATAATAACGTTGACTGAGGTTTGCAGTTTCTAAACCTCAGCGTTTTCCAAATGAATGTCTCTCATACCTCAATGCGCTGATACATGAAAAGAAAAAGAATGTTAAACAAAGTTTATTTTAATGTTGATGCCGAAAAGTATTCTTACTCCCCAGAACCTGCATGCCTGAAAAAAAATAGTTGTGATTAATAAATAGCCCTCGTGTCAAATATGAGCATAATTACACAGATACATAAGAGCACTTCGATAGAAGAGGAAAAACAGCTGCTACATTTCATTAAAAACTCCCTTACTATGATCTTCGAACTGAGACATTTTTTTTAAGGTTCGAGCAATGATACACAATGCACAACGTATCAAGAAAACGATGCGTACTTAAACTTTTTTCGTTTGTTTTCGGCTAAAAAATTAGCATATTAATGCTAAAAACATTACCTACAGAGTTTGCTTTCTTAACTATCACTCCTAGGCACAAAACATTATTTCAAATATGCAAAAACATCGTAACTTCAAGCTATAAGTTCATATTAAATTCGTTTCATAAAACTATTGTTTGAGATCTAAACATAGATTTTTGATAATAAAATAGTAGATTCCTTGACTAGTGCAACTCTGAATAATAATAATGTGCTTATGGTGTACGGCCAAAATAGGCCTACAACCAGCAGATCTTATTTGTTTCTTATATTGCACTATCAGATTATGCAGTACTTGTAAATTATTTTTATATTAGATTCATTCAAGTTCTGTTTCTAGTTTATGTATTCTTGATTACTTTTTATTCATTCATTTATCTATCCATCGAAATTGAAATTGAAATGAATGGCTGCAACTCTGAATGGTTTGTCACATCCTTTGAAAACCCCATCATTGCATCAGTCGAGGAATCTACTATTCATCAATTTACCTACTTGATGATGTACTGCATGAACTATCATATTCAAAAATTAATCCGAAATTAAACTCAATGCTTGAAATTCAAATTTCACAAACCTTTAGAAATACAACCTTCCATGCAATGAAAACATTCATGTGATCATTGAACCCCTGCATTTGTTAAAAATTAATTTTCAATTTTTTCGACCGATATATTCACGGAACATTGTGCAAATTTTCTTCGCTTACCAAACAACGTCTTATGAAATTTTAGTATTTTTTTTCCATAATGTGTCTCATAAAATAAATTTTTAATCGCCTACATCTTTTATTCCGATCTCTGAATTAATCTTAAATTTTTCATACACACGTTCCTGCTAAACGATGAGCGTTCTACTAAATCACACAAACCCCTCACTTTTTTCGAACGCCTCTCTCTAAATTTGAAACAGTAAAATTTCAATGTTTGACAGTCAGAATCAACTGTTTCAGACATGCAGAATGCGTCCACTGGCAACCAGTCAAAAGTGGCTATTCAAACAGTTGTTTTAACTGTTTGAACAGTCGATTTGACTGTTCGAATCTGTTGAAACGACTGTTTGAACAGTCGGTTTAAATATTACAGTTGTTTAAACAGTCAGTTGTACTGTTCAAACGTTAGAAATGACTGACCAAACAGCACCTGACCAAGCCACTGTTTAAAACAGTGAAATTTTGACTGTTGCAGATTCATAGAGAAATATTCCCGAAGGGGTAGATAACAAGGACACGAGCACAATACATTCAAACTTTCATTAAAAAAAAAATACAATGAGAGACGCTTTGAATTTAAAAAAAACCGAAATTTCACGCACGACTATTTTCATCACTAGTTAAATGTGCATTTCGAAAATATTGTTGTGGACAAACATTTTAAGTGACGTAATTAACAATGACTCCAGAACATCTCTGCGGAAAAAAATCCCGTTGGAAATTCAAGTAGGTAAACTGGTGAAATTTCCAATTCAAAATTTCAATCACAACTTCCAACTAAGCCCCTCAGAGGAAGAAAAAGTGTCAAATTCTCGCGGGCAAAAGTCAAACGTGAATTTTTCCGGGCAAGAAAACAAATTTTTTTTCCAGGGAAGACGAAAAAACATTGGGAGCAGAAAGATATACGTGAATATTGATCCAAAAACCAAAACGAATGTCGAATACCTATTCCGGCTAGTGTGAATGAGACAGAAGCATTTTATTATTCAAGCAAAGAAAACGAAATCGACGAATAATAAAATTATATTTTTTGGCTGACATATCTAAATGATCTTAAATACATGATTACCTCTTACCGATCATGTAGTAACCATGTTAACAAACTTTGTTTAGAGGAAGAATTTGAAAATTTATATTTTATCAATCATCACATTAAATGAATTCTTTCGAGTGACAAGTTCACTCGAAAAGAGTCAAAACCCCGCCACTCAAACGTGGAGTGAAATGTCGCTCGAAAAGAGTAACATCTCGCTCTTTATGAAGTGACATTTAACAATAACAAAAACGTGTCAGATTCTACTGAAGAAAAAGAGTGGAATTCCACTTGAAAACTAGTGATATTCAACTCTTATGAAGTGATAAGCTCCATGTTAGATAAGCGTGAATTTCACTCCAGTTTGATTGACATTTCACTCAAGAAATGCAAAGACTACAACATTACAATATCAATTGATTTCGGAGTAAACATCTAACTGCCAATATAACGATGAATGAAAATATAACATCATGGTATTCATGAATGTTAACCTTTCAAGCTGGAAAATAATTAATAGAATTTATCATAAATAAAAATTAAAAATTTGTTCAAAAAAATTTCGTTGCCTTTTTTTTCACGAGACTACTTGTGCGGAAGTTTCAACTGTCTCTGTATTGTTACAAAAAGCATATCGAAAAGAAATATTTCCAAATGTCTTTGATCGCTCGTCAATTGCGACTACAGGACCAAAGAAACTGAATTCTTAAAAATAAGGGTTGATAGACATCTTTGAACAGATATACAATATGCGGTACTTTTTAATAATAATAAATTAGCGTCAAAGTTTATTCGATTACGTGGTTTTTATCAATTCTTAATATTAAAAAATAACGATTTCAAACAATATTCAAGTTAGCGAACAAACGCACAATAGCAAGCTCAACAACCATCTAGAGTCGAACTATAACTTTCAATTGATAATAAAATGGATTTACTATCTTTATCCATTTTCGAGATATCTTTTCTTGTTTAAGGGTCATACCTCAATATCGAATTTGGCTATTAAATCAAATCGGAAACCGAAATTTTTGTTCTAAGCAATTAAATGACTCTCTAAATTTCTTCGAGTGAGATGTCACTCGAACTAGAGTGAAAATCCCGCCAATCGAACTTGGAGTGAAATATCACTTGAAAAAAGTGAAATCTCACTCGAAAAGAGTGAAATCTCACTCAAAAAGAGTGAAATATCACTCGTTATAGAGTGAAATTTCACTCTTTGTTTTTAGTGAAAACTCACTCATTTTTTCGAGTGGAAAGTCACTCTAGAAAGAGTAAGATTCCACTCTTTTCGAGTGAGATTTCACTATTTTCGAGTGACATTTCATTTCTATTTTCACGTTTGAGTTGCGGGATTTTCACTCTTTTCGAATGAACTTTTCACTCGAAGAAATTAAGAGAGTATCCAAAAATTAACGTTCGTTCTCCACAAACAAAAACTGTTTAAAACGCACTTTTAGAGTGTCAATTTGTAAAACGGATGACACGTGCACTGACCTTGTGACAGATGAACAATTTTTTGAATTCGTAATGTTTGCTTTGACATTGTATGAACACCGGGATATTTCTACAAGAGAATCATTATTGTATCAGTTACAAACAATTGAACTTTTTCAGAAAAATAAAATGCATTTAATAATTCCTAATCTATGGCAAAAAATCAGAAGGTAGGTTGGTACAGTGAATAAAGCACTAGATTCGTGACCCTAAGGAGCCGAGTTCCAATCACAGCTGTCCCATAAATTTTTTTCTTATTAAAATTTGCATGGGGAGTCGAGAGAGATATAGGACCCGAACGACAGTGTCCGCAGAATGTTTCAGGTTATGTGGCCTGGTCACTTTCTACCTGTCATCGTCCTTCGGAGGGGAAGTTAAGCCGTTTGTCCACAATGCACACAATCAAACTGACATACACACACAGACACACATACTACAAGTGCACTGATACAACACCTCAAAAATTACAATGGAAGGGACACGGAGGGTATAGGAAAAAAGAAGAAAGGAGAATGATGAAAAAAGGAGAGAAAATGAAGAGAAAAAGCACAACACTCGCATTCTAGAATTTAGATCATCCAACATGATCTTTGGAGGCAGGAAAAAGGAGAAATTTAATTCAAGCAGTGACGGCTCCACGGCGATCGAGGAAAGAAGGGGGGAAAAAACAGAGTGGAGATGGCGTGGAGAGAAAAAGGGAGGATAGAGAAGAGAAGATAGAGAAGATAGAGAAAAAGGAGAGGGTAGCACTCAGAAAAAGAAAGAAAAAAAAGGTGAAAAGAGAAGTGGAATTAAATGTCATGGAAAAAAGGATAAGGAAAGAAAAAAGAGAACTACACGGGATGTCAAAAAGGAAAATACACTACAGACGAAAAAGATACACAACCTTAAAGACCCCTGAAGGGGTATGAGTAACCGCGATCTTTTTCTAAGGCCAAAAGAGGAAATTCACAACAGACAACTATTACTGTAAATTAGATGAACTACAGAAACAAAATTATATACAGGAATACAATGAACGGTTTGAATGAGGAATTAAATATATTCAATTAACAAATGACTTTCATTCAAATATTGTCATTAGTTTTAGATCAAACCTTTCATAAAAAATGTGCTTCAACATTTTTTGAAGGTGTATCTTTCAAAAAATGGTTGGAATCAGCATCATTGTATCAGTATCAAGCTCTTTTGTAAGCAGATGCAACTTTTTAAGACTAACAACGTGTAAGAAATGACTTGCGATAGCAGGGACCGCGGATTTTCTGGTGTATAAAACGTTGAAATATTCTTCAGAAATGAACGATTAGTGATATTACGCAATTCTCAATGGAGTTATTAATTTTCGTCTGAAAATGAATTAGAAATTAATCGTTACATATGCATGCTGTTAAATTACACTGTACGATATATTTTGATCGAAAAATCATATCCGGGATAAAACCTTCAAGAATCAAATCTATGCAACCCTTTGAATGAATCCTGCAGAAAGTTTTGTGATTCAAGTTCGTATGACAGTCATATGAGCAATAAGATTTTAGAAAGAATAAGTTACATGAAAGTTGCCACATTCATTTAATTTTCAAGATTCGCAAACCATTTTCATGGTTTTTGAGTACAAGCGTTCTGTTCTAGTTATCAATTTAATTTCTACTTGTAAATTTTACTAAGTAGAAAAAAAGAAAAGGTTCATTATTAATAGTGTCAGTCCATGACACTGATCCGGGTTTGAGTAATAATGAACTGTTTTCGTTATATTCGTGTAGTCCCCGCGTAGCACCTCGCTGTAGAATACATTTTAATAAATTGAAATTCGCAAGAAGAGTTATTTACGTGTTGGGTGCGAATAGGTTTTTGAAAAGAAACATGAGGATTACTGCCCAAGCCGAAGGCGAGGGCTGCAACAAGTGAGTTCAAAAAGCCCATCCGCACATATTGCGTACAATATTTTTCATTACGAAAGCCTCAAAGTCGTGACGAAGTCGCGACTTTGAGGTTAGAGTGATAAAAAAATAATAACTTTTTCGATAAAAAATTTTTTTCACTTTATGACGCTCGTCTTAATGAATTTCTCGTTATCGGTTTTCGAATATAAGAAAATTTTAAAGTCGAGATCTTGTATAAGTTAATTTTTCCGTTTTTTAGGTTTTGAAAATTACGATGAAATGGAAATTTTAGTCGTAGGTAAAGTAGATCTAGAAACTTCAATGTACAAAATGATTGTTTTAAAATAATTATTGGAATAATAAAAAAAAGCATTTTAAAAATATTTTATAAGCGGACGAATTGTGCAATAGGAATATAAATTTCTTTGGAATTGAAAATTTATGAGGAATGTATTTTTATTTTGTCGAGTTGAAAACGAGAAAAGTAATTACTTTTTCGATTACAGCTTGTGTGTTTTATTGGATATTTATTTTATACTTGTTTGTTGTTGAAGGAATCTTGAAGCACTTATAGAAATTGATGTTCAAACTCGCATCATTCAATTGTAGTAATCGACATGCAGGCAATGATTTGTACCTGTCAACTTGAAGGTAATTGACGATTTCTTCGATTTGCTTCTGCACAGAAATCAATGGCGAATGTGAAAAAATTAAATGCAATGAAAAAATACATGATTAATGGAAAAATTAATTAAAAATTTTATGACTAGAATCCAATTTTTTGCAACGATTAAAAAAAAATTAATAAACTATCATTCATTCGTTGAAGTATAAAAATTTTTTGGAATTCCTGAAACGGTAAATCTTGAATCTGAATTTTCCAATGTTCTCCAAAACTGGTACTTGCTGAGTCATCTAAAACCAAGCAATAAACTCTTCAAAATTCGTCACGACACGTTTCACTGATAAGAACAAAAAATGAAACTTGAAAATCCGGAAGTTCCAGTGAAGAACTAGATCGACAGAAATCCGGCACAATGAAATTATCGTTCATACAGCGATCAGTTTCAGAAGTGGGTCACATGCAAAAAAGGTTATTCGACTGTATAACTCTGGTCTGGACTTGTAACTCACACTTATTTCAATTCCCGTGTGATCTAACAACCAGGGATATTACTCGATTAATGCCTCCTTTTATTTGTCACGAAAACTGGTATTTATGAAGTAACGTTTTAGCGAAAGCTCGTTGCAGTTACGATTCGACAAGATTATTCAGCAAGTTCAGTGTTGAATATTTCTATTAGACGTAATTAGTATAACCTGGATTAATAACGAGATCGCTTTAAGTGGTACTTGAAAGAGTGCATTTTGTCGAGCACGAATACTTCAGAAATTTATATGTTTTCACTATGGAATGATGATCTTATTATCGGTCATAAGAATATTGACGATGGTTGAAAGCAAATTGATTTTCAGGATTATTTAATACTTTTTATGGTTTTAATTAAGTGGTGTTGGTGATGAATTTAACTTTGATCTATGTTTTGGGGCTTGTGATTGGAATTTGGATATTATTTTACTGTAATTATCGATTTTTGAGAAGATTCTACAGTTTATATAATTTTTACTTCGAAATTGGAATTGGTAACTTGATTTTGATCTAAGCATGTTTAGGACTTTTCATTCCAATTTCATAATTTTGGATTTTTAGTGTGAATTAATTATTATTGCATGATTCATTTATTATTAAATAAAAGTGGTTGCTCGGAGTTAAAATTTGAGAATGAAATTTACAATTATACTATTTTTTAAAGATTTCGACCTTTAGTTCCTCTTCAAGGTTTTGAAATTAAACTAAATACTGTTCTAATTTTTTATTGTTTGGATGTTTTGGAAAGTAATTAATGTAGCTACCGGAAGATATGGATTTCTATACCAATTGAATCTCACCTTATTTCCTCTCTTTATAATTGTGCTTTTTAAAAAATTGATTGGTCTTTAATTTTGAAGTTCATAAGTAAACTGAAGTCGAAGATGATAAGTAAATGTGCACATGATCATTGAAACGACAAAAGAAATTTACTCATATCAAACCAGGAGATCAAAACAAACCTCAAGCAATACAGTTTACAAAAATTGAAAAATGTACCATAATAATTTAAAAAAAAAAAACGAAGGAGCTTGCAAACTTTTAAGGAAATATCGAAAGAGAAGCTCTGAAAGTTGATAAAAAAATGAGAATCTATAAAAACTGTAAGAAGAAAAGAGATGAAAAGAACGAAAAATTCAGAAACATCGAAATGAGAAGAAGGACAAGATATGCAAATCGAAAGGAGATAAAAAGAAGCTATAAAAATTTTTAAAAAATGAGAGAGAAAGAAAAAGCTGTACAAATTGAACGAAGAAACACACAAACAAGCTATAAAAATTAAACTAGTCAAAAAAATAAGAAAAAAATATAAAATTCAAAGATTAAGAACGAGAAGAAACTATAAAAACTGAAAAAAGATGTTAGAAGCTCAAAAATTTAAGGAAAAACCGAAAGCAAAAAGAAGATATAAAGATTAAAGTAAGATGAAAAGAAGTTACAACATTCAAACAAGAAAAAAGAAGTGGAAGCTTGAAAAATAATAAAAAAATCAGAGTGAAAAAAGAAGCAATAAAAATTGAAACTGGAGAAAAGAAAATAAAAAAACCAAGAA
>JABFQI010000371.1:0-11820 GCA_022816925.1 Trichacis sp. ZL-2020 | reverse complement strand
ACGAACCCAGACAACTCTGTAGACGCTGCCGGACCTACATGATTGGATGGAACGGGCCGATAGTAAAAGTGTGCATACATCATGATTAATTATTTTTGTTTCGTTTTGAACACGCGAGGTGTAGCTCGAAAATTAGCTGCACCCCACTTTTGCAGAAACACGTTCAGACAATGAAAAAAAAAAGAATTACACAGGTAATTCGGGCTCATTGGCGGCTTATACGGGTCGGCAACTATAGAAGTTTGTGGCTCAAAAATTATATACACTGAGAAAAAGGTTTGTTTCAAAATTTGTTAATTGTTAATAAATCGCTTGTTTGGATATGAGGAAATAAATCTTTCTTTGCCTCAAACGAAAAGTTTATTTGAGCCATTTTGTTCCGTCAAAGTCGTGCTTTGTTAACTGTTACAAAATCACAATGTGATCCAAATCGGCTAATGTTTACTATTACAAAATATCTGCTCGAGGTACATGAATGATCATATAACCTCAAACTCGCGTGGGTATATATTTTGATTGTTGAACGTATCTTTGAGTATGTGAAGCAAGACCTTTAAATCCCAAATTTCGAATAGGTCATAATTTATATTCTGCTTACTAATTACCAAAATAATGATTTATAATGTTTTCATACTTTTTTATTGTTTTTCTTTAGAAATTTTAAAATCTCTTTCTGGAACAGGAAATCAAAGCCTATTCTTCCAAATATTTTTCAACAATTTTCATCTTTATAGGAAATTTTTCATATACACTAGCTGCTTACTTATTACCAAAATAATGATGTACGAATTTTTTATAATTTTTTTATTAATGTTTCTTCAGGAATGAAAAAAATTATGAAAAATTTATAAATAATTCTTTATAAGTGAGCAGAGTATATGAAAAATATCCATTAAAAATCACAAACTTTTTCAAATATTAGAACAGGAAGAACGAGGATTTCTATACATGAATCGAAATGATTTTTACAATGTGAATTTCCATACATGAATTAAAAGAATGAATAAAATGTGGATTTCCATACATGAATTAAAAGAATAAGTAAAATGTGAATTTCTGTAGGTGAATTTAAAAAATTATTACAACGCGAATTTCCGTACATGAATTGAAATACGTAAATCATTTTTTACAATGTAAATTTACATTCATGAATCTAAAGAGTTTCTACAACGTGAATTCAAATACATGAATTGAGAAAATTTTTACAATGTGAATTTGTATACATTCTTAAAATGTAAATTTGTGTACATTTTACAATGTTAATTTTCATTACAATAGGTAAGTATTCATAATAGTATAACACATTCCTGTTTTACCGTTTCTTACGGGGTTTCGATTTCCTGTTTCGGAGAGAGACTTTGACATTTCTGAAGGGAAATTAATAAAAAAGTATGAAAAAATTATAAATTATTATTTTGGTAATTACTAAGCAGAATACATGAATAATGTCCATTAAAGATGGAAAAAGTTTATAAATATTGGGAAAATTGAGTTTCACTTTTTTTCTCGGAGAGGGATTTCGACTTTTTTGGAGAAAAATCAATCAGACAAATGTGAAAAAATTATAAATCATTATCTTGGGAATAAGTAAGCAGAATATATGAAGAGTGTCCATTGAAGATAAAAAAAGTTGAAAAATATTGGGATGACTGAGTTTCAATTTTTTTTCTCGGAGAGGGATTTTGACATTTTTGAAGAAAAATCAATGAAACAAGTATGAAATAATTATGAATCATTGTCCTCGTAATTAAAAAGCAGAATATCTGAAGAATGTCTATTACAAATAAAAATAGTTGAAAAAGATTGGGGAATCTGTGTTCCGATTTTTGTTTCGGAGAGGGATTTTGATATTTCTGGAGAAAAATCAATAACAAAAAATATGAAAAGATCATAAAACATCATCTTGGTAATAAGTAAGCAGAATATATGATGAATGTCCATTAAAGATGGAAAAAATTGAATAAAATTGGGAAAACTGAGTTTAGATTTTTTTGTCTCGGAGAGGCATTTTGATATTTCTGGAGAAAAATAAATAACAAAAAGTATAAAAAATTATAAGTTATTATTTTGGTTATAAGTATCCATAATATATAATGAATGTCTATTAAAGATGAAAAAAGTTCCAAAATATTGAAAAAATTGAGTTTCACTTTTTTTCTCGGAGAGGGATTTGGACATTTTTGGAGAAAAATCAATAAAAAAAGTATGAGGAAATTATAAATCATCATTTCAATCATTATTGAGCAGAATATATGATGAAGGTCTATTTAAGGTGAAAAAAGTTTAAAAATATTGGGAAGATTGAGTTTCGACTTTTTCTCTTGGAGAGGGATTTGGACATTTCTGGAGAAAAATCAATAAAAAAGTATGAAAAAATTATAAACCATTATCTTGTTAATAAGTGAGCAGGATAAATGAAGAGTGTCTATTGAAGATGAAAAAGAGTGGATAAGATTAGGGAAACTGAGTTTCGATTTTTTGTCTCGGAGAGGGATTCTGACATTTCTGGAGAAAAGTCAATAAGAAAAAATATGTAAAAATTATAAATTATTATTTTGGTTAAAAGTTAACAGAATATATGAAAAATGTCCACTAAATATGAAAAAAAATTGGAAGTTATTGAGAACATTGAGTTCCGATCGACTTTTTGTTTCGGAGAGGGAGTTTGACACATCTAGGAAAAAATCAAAAAAAAAAAAATGAAGAAATGATAAATCATTATTTTAATAATTAGTGAGCAGAATATATGAGAAAGGTCAATTTGAAGATGAAAAGTTTTAAAATATTGGGAAGATCGAGTTTCACTCTTTTTCTACGAGAGGGAAGATCACAGGAACGAAATAATGGAAATTGAAAAACGAGATCACAGGAACGAAAATAATGGAAATTGCCAGAAAAAATTTTGATTGGTCAATTAAAGTCAGAAGAATGTGTACGCTCAATTACAAGTGTTTTGTCTATTTACTTTTTGAGAAAAAAATGCTAAAGTATGCGTCAATTTGCACGTCTTCTTATGGAGCGAATCATATTTTCGTGCATAATTCGAAAACGGATATAGGAATTTTTCAAAAACTTTGGCAGGATTCGTATGACACAAATGACAATAAACTTTCACTTTATTGAACAAATTTTGTTTATCTGGTTTTTCCGAGAAAAAGTAATATAATCACTGACAGACAATTTTCAGTGCAAAATTTGACACTTAGCAACAAAAAGCGGACGCTTTCACGGCTTGGAGCCATGTTCAGAGTCTTTCACTGCTTATAATACCTTAACCTTTAAATTGGTTAGCAAGATCGATTAGATTGGCTGGTAAGCTCTTACCACTAAAATACATATCTTTAAAAATCTTGAATCCACAAATACATATTTAAAATCAGGATTCTTAATTTCTTGACGCAAGAACAAATGTTTTGCGTCAAAACTTGTAACTCAAGAATAAAATTTTCTTGAGTCTGAATGAGCAGGTTTTGAAGTAAATATTTGATTGTACCTTATTTTTACTTATTTTTTCGCCTGCTTTTTATCTACTGAGTCCACATTTTTGTAAAAGGTATTATTGTTTGTTGCAGATATATTGCAATCAACACTTGTCAGATTTGGAGTTCTCGTCATGGATAATTTCAATAACGAGGAAAAGGCTCGAAACCATTTTTGGACCATACTACAAAATGAATTTGTATTTAGGTTTCTTCGTTCCAGTCTACATTAAAAACATCCTGAAGTTCCACAATTTGGATAATCCAGTCTCTTTTGGAGGTATTACAGATGACATCATTACCCAGTTACAGGTTTTTACTCAGAAATCAATGAAAGACCTAATTCAAGGTGACATTAACTTACAAGATTATTATGGTATACATCACAAAAAGCCTGAAGGTTTTCAATTCGCAATTGGTGATATCATACAACTGAAAAAATTAGTTACATTTGTAAACGAAAAACCTGTTGATTATTTCGGTACACGGACGATGTCTGGCATTACGACGGAGAAACCCGTTGGCAAAAAAAGTAAACAAGTCAACACCGAGTCTGAGAAGAAAAAGTTACAACGTCAAATTATGGAATTAGCGAAAAAAGACAAGTCTCCACTGGCCAAAGACGTACGCGAGAAAATCGGAAATATTTCAATCACGGTTACTGGCTGGAAAGGATCTGAAACAGGGGAAGTAATGTACAATGCGAAGTTACCATGCCCCTTGTGCCCTAGCGTTGTATCGTTGACGAAAATTTACTATCAGGAAAACTCTAACCCACGATGGTCACTGTCGAATTATTCTCGTCACATGTTGAAACATTCGGCTACGGATGCAAGATCGACAACTTCAAACTCCAAGCAATTTGAGACAACTGAAGCAACAAGATCATCCCAAGGGATAGAAGAAAATATTAATCGAACGGTTGTAAGCAGCAACGTACACAGCGAATTCCCGGGATCATCATTCAGTCTGATTAATTACATTAATGAAGATTACTCCATTCACAAAACTCATCCAGTCGAAGGTACTGGACCATCATCTGGAAATCATCCAATGACTGCTGTTGGAAATGCCGTTAAGGTTTTCTCTTCACTTGAAAATTTTCAGGGGGAATAAGTTGTCAAGATAGTGGACGGACAGACGATCTTGACAACCGCAATGAAATCAAACAAGTCCGAATAAACACTAATGTCGTTAAAACAAGTTTAAACGCTAATCATGATTTTTCGCAAAGAATGACTCCTGAAGAAGGATCAACGTTTGTGTCTATGCTTATCCGATGCGCTAATGATAAATCAGAATGTAAAAAAAAAGGTTACAGGTATAATGAATGTTTGAAATTGATAGGTGCTTATTTTTTTATAGTAGGTGGTAGAATTTTGTATGACACATTGGTTGCTAACTCTCCTTTACCATCAACCAGTACAATCAGTCGCTATATAAATTCTTATGCTGCATCATTCATAGAAGGCACATGTCGTATACAAGAATTGAAACAATTTTTGAAAGCAAGAAATTTGCCACCTTATGTATGGTTAAGTGAGGACGCAACACGTATTTCCAATCGAATACAATACGATCCCAATACAAATCAATTGGCTGGATTCGTATTGCCTTTCGATGAACATGGGATGCCTGTTCCATTCTCGTGCATGGCTACATCTGCTGGGGCAATTCAGCAACATTTTGACAATAACAAAGCTGCATCATTATTGTACACTATAATGGTGCAGCCTCTACAAAATGACGCGCCCTGCTTTTGTCTTTGTTTATTCGGAACAGACAACGAATTTACCACTGACCATGTTCTTAAAAGATGGGATTTCATTACTTCGGAACTTGAAAAGAATAATATAACTGTAGTTGGTAAATCTGCTGATGGCGATTCTCGAATTATGAAAGCAATGCACACCCGAACAAACATTGGCACTAACAAGTCCAATTTCAAAGATATCAATCCTAACTTTCAGATGCCCGAATTTCACGCAGAAGTGCTTCCTACATTTATTTGCACCCAAGATACCGTACACATAGGTACAAAATTGAGATCGCGATTTTTGAAACCTTCAATAGTTATGCCGGTAGGACATTTCATAATTTCACCAGGACATTTACAAATTCTCATAAAATCAGTATCAAAAGACGAACACCTTTTAAGCCAAAGTGACTTGTCGTCTAAAGATAAAATGAATTTCTCATCTGCAATTAAAATCTGTGAACCGAAAATCTGGACTTTATTAGAAAAACACGTCGCGGGGAGCGAAGGTACTCGAGCTTTTTTGAAAATGATGTATTTCGTGCTTAACTCATATTTATCAACGACTCTTACAGTACTTGATAGAATTTACTATATTTGGCACAGCGTATTTTTTTTAGATTGTGGCGTGCTTGGTTAAGCTCAAATTCTTCGTATTCCTTAACTAAAAATTGTATTGCATCAAACGCTTACTCGTGTATTGAAATTAATGCACACGGTTTATTGAATGCCGTTTTTCGGTGCATTGAAACAAATTCATTGGACCATTTTCTACCTTGGCAGTATGGAAGCCAACAGTGTGAAAGCTTCTATAGAAATTTAAGATCTACCAGCTCTACTTTTTCAACAGTTGTTAATTGCAGTGTATTAGAATCCATTCATAGAATTCAAAGATTACAATTACTTGCAGATATTTCAGTGACAGATTTTAAGGCAGTTGGTGAAAATTTTTTTTTCACTCGTACGAAACATTTAAATTCTGGCTATGAAAAACAAGATACAAATTTACCGGAGCCTACAATCATTTTAGATAAAAACTGTTCCATTCCAAGTTACTCTGAAATAGAAAGTGTTATACAGCGGGCAAAGCTTGATGCGTTGTACATGTGTTCCATGCTCGGTATGGAAATGGATGCGAGACATGCTGATGAAATTCAATTACGTTTTTTAAAAAATACAAATGTTAAAAATCCTACTGACAAAAATGACGAAGACAACTGTGACTCTGATGATGACAATGAAAATTCTGACACAACTGATTTGACTGATTTGACTGACCAAGATGAGATCCACGATTGTGATAATGATGTCCGTGAAGATTTGTCGGTTCTCACAAATGTAACTGGTACATTAGAATTACCTGATTATTCAGACACAAAACGTCATTGTGAACCAAATAGTCCTTATACTGTTGATAAAGATACATCGGGTAAAGAACATGTTGTACGTAAATCTTCTGTATGTTGGTTGCTGACAAATCATCAAAATTAAGTAGTGATCGTTTACAAAGAGTTAAAAATTCCGACCACGAGAAAATTTCTCGCTCCAGTATTCCCAAAGGCTTATATAATACTATAGTATCAGAAGAGATAAATGTTGGGGACTGGTGCTTATTTGAGAAGTGCAATAACAAAAGTTGTTTAATTGGTTTAGTACTCGGCTTCGCATACATGAATGGTAAAAATTGGAAAACAATTGAATACTCTAGTTCTTTTGCTAAAGTTACTGGAAACAAAAATGCAATCGGAGTCTTATGTCACTGGTTTAATGTTGATGATAATGGGAATTGATTTTGTTACCATTGGACACGCATGGGTACATCGCTATTGAACAATACAAACTTACTTTGCCACCTCCACTTCCAAACGAAGTTGGTATATGCTTGCGTGCGGACATTTTTGATGTAATTAAAGTCAACTTAAGCAAATGAAACCTATTGTTTCAATAAATAAGATTTATGTTTAATCGAAATATTTATAACACATTGACAAGTCAATAAGATGAGTAGAATTCAATATTCTTGTATTTGTACGTAAACGATAAAGTATATATATATTCCCAGAGATAAATATATGATCGTTGCTACAATCTATAACCTACAGATTGAAGCATAAGTATTTCTACCATCAAGTGCAAATTAATCATAAGTATTTTGTATTAATAACTTGTATTTAGTAAGAGGTAACTCATGAGAATTCATTATGAATTTGTTATAATTTGTACTTATCATAAAATCATGACTGTGATTTACCAATGAAAGTGCAAGATCTAGTTATAAATTTGAGTTTATAAAAGAATTGAGACTATTTTGTACGTGGGAAGTGTAAATTTTGATGGGAATTGTCTATTCTTACCTGAAATGGCTATAGTGGATATAAAAGTCGATGTAGTGGAGATGAATGTGGATATAAAAATCCACGGATCTCAGTGTTTTTCGGGTTTTTTGCTGTGTGCTGTGTAATCACATTTATTTTAGTTAAGTAAATTAAATTTCATATACGGAGGAATAGACGCACTCAATTTTAGGGTTAGTGACGCACTCTAGCAACGCACGACTTGAAAAAAACTTTAAAAACGACCTTCTAGCAAAACCGTGATAATTTGTGCTTATTACCCAATAGGGAGAATAATTGCTTCAGAAACATTTACAATAATTAAGTACTAAAATTATGCGCTAATCAGTGCTTGGCAACCGCCTTCGAATGTAATTTCAATCAGTTCCGAGGTTAGGGCGAGACTAATTAATTGTCAATAAAACGCAATATCATGAATAATAATATTATTAATCGATTTGAAGTTTAGTGTTTCTTAAGTAATTATTGTTCCTACTGGGTGATGGGCACCAATTATCACGGTTTTGCGAGAAGGTTGTTTTTTAAACTTTTTTTTAAGAGCCGTGCGTTGCTAAAGTGGATCCCTAACTCTAAAATTGATAGCGTATATTTCTCCGTCTAGGAATTTTTATTCATTAACTAAAATAAATGTGATACACGGTACACGGCATGAAACCGAAAAACGCCGAGGTTCGTGCATTATTATATACACATTTATCCCCACTATATCCAGATTTATGTCCACTATCTTCATTATATCCACTATATCCACTTTTATATCCACTATATATTCACTTGGAGTGAAAGTAGACAGTTCCATTAAGATGAGATAATTTGCGAGATAAGAGCTTGTTTCTATGTAGAATAATCGCCAATATGTACAATACAATTTTCATGTCACCAAATATTGTTATGTAAAAGGCGTAAAAGGTATTGAAAGATTTTGTATTATATCAGGTCAATTGTTCCTATCCTGAATGTATTTTAATTTCATGTTATCGTACAGCAATAAACGCAATGTGATGAAATATCTTAAAACAGGTGTCACTAGTTTCTTGCCTACATATTACTCTATAACTTGCATTGTCAATTTCAGTTTAATATAAAGAATAATACTACCCAAACAGAAGGTTTCTCACAATATCTCAATCCCGCCACTGGAAGATTTTGGTGACATTTTGGTGAGGTTTTGGTGAGAAAACATTTTATAGTAATATTTCAAAATAAAATCGAATATTTGCGAAGAAAACATTGTAAGTGATTGTCATTTATTGTCTTTTTGATCATTCAGAAGTTGCAATACTCTAAATATATTGATGAAACGTAAAAAAAATGGAGGAATATTTTTCCATGTATGATTCTAATGCTGCAACATTTGAATAATTAGACATTTATCAACCACATTCAATGTTTTCTTGAAAAATTTTCAATTTCATCTTGAAATATGAGTATAAAATGCTTTATCACCAAAAGCTCACAAAACCCGCACAAAAATTTCACCGTCGCAGTGAGAAGCTTTCTGTTAGGATATTATTTCACGTGATATAAATTGAGCAAAAAATATTTATTGGAGTAAAAATTAATTATTACGGAATTAACGATAATGTGGGATTCATTTATTCTACATATTTTATTTTATTAAAAACATGGATAGATTTTTACAATATTCGATAGTATGTAGTATAGTTTTTTTTTTAATTCAATCAACGAATTTACCGGAATTTAAAGTTACATGAAAATGATCTTGAGAAATTCATATCTGTAATTGAGAATTTTGTGTTTTACAATCAGATATTGCTAAGGCCGAAAAAATGATAACGGAGGAAAGTTTAGGGAATGAAAAACATAATATATTTCAATACTTCAAAAATTGATTAATTAAGTTTAAAATTATTTCAAAAGAACTGAATGAATTTTGGGAAAAGTTGTCGGTCATTAATTATTTGATACTGTCACTGGGTTTATGTAATAATCGAGTTTCAATTCTGTATTTGTTCTGTTATTTCATCAGATGGAGGCAACAAATTTGGAAATAATCTGCTTGAAACTAATTAATATATCCAACTACGAAATTGAGTGATAAAGATGCATAATATTAAATACAGAAAATCGATAATAGAAATTAATCACGAAAAAAGGTTGTCTGGAGCACGATGTTTTTTGTTTCCGATTCATATGCTACTACTTCTTAATATGCAATTAACAAGACAGTTGATTGCATATCAAGTAACGTTCGATGTTTGACGAAAGACAGAACAATGAACGTTCGCGAAAAAGTTTGTATATGCGTTCATTAAGACCCTCGAAATACCTACCAAAATTTTGTATAAAACCTGCAATTTTTTTCAGTATTTCGTTGGACACCTTTACTTAAATTATTGAAAAAATCACGACGAATCAAATCAATGTTAGACATCAAAATAGAATTGTCTGAAAAGTTAGAGTTCGCAGCGCGAGTTAGTGTTGCTAGGTGTGACGTCTGCGTGAAGCAACTCTGGGTATAGCACACCAGTTTACAGCCTTTCTGGTAAAAATTAAAATAATCGTTGCTTTATACTTATAATTGTACTATACATTTAAAATCAAGTAAATTTAGTTCAAAAATAAATGATGAATCCGCGAGCGCCCTTTAGGGCCATAGGATAGAATTATATTACATAATACTTTAGTTTATTAAGTAAAAAATGTTAATGTATGATAAAATTTTGGGCTTATAATAAACAAACTTTTAAAATTGAAATTGAAATTGACTCTGGGTATAGCGGAGCTAGTGTGAGATAGCGCTGGATAGCGCAAGCTAGCGTTATTAGCGTTAGCTTAGCGGCGTCAAAAGCAATTACCGGAAATAGCATCGTCGGTTTTGAAGTTTAACGAATGTTAGTGTAAAGTACGTCCTCTAACGTTACTTTTGCGCATGAAACGTTAGTTTAACGAATAAAACGTTATGCGCAGATTTTCAGTGAATAGCTCCTCGGGTCTCAGTTAATAAACTGAGTCAAGTATCCAGTATAATGTAGGTTACAAAAGGTGATATTAAATAAAAAATTATGAAAATTTTCCAAGTACAATGTTCATGAAACGTTAAAACATGTGTATAGTTTTATTATATCACTTTTAAAGTGAAATTATTTTTAGGTAAGGATAATATTATTCTTCCTTATTGCGTTTGTTCGTCAATTCGGATTAATCACCAGTATTATTTCTGTAGAGTTTCATTTATATTTCACTTTTTTTCATAAATATTTATTTCATCACCACTTTATTTGTGTTATTAATACTTCAATCGTTATGTTATCGAAAAAGTTTTCCAATTCTACATTCTGTGCAGATTTTGCGATACGATACAATGTTTCAACAGGTGATATAAAATCGGAAGTAATGAAATTTTCCCAATTATAATGTTTTAGAAACGTTAAAAACATTTTAATCGTTTTTTTACATCATTTACGAGGTAAAATAATTTTTATGTGGGATAAAATAATTTTTTCTTATTGCGTTCCTTCGACAATTTGTTTTTAATCACCTGTATTATTTCTGGAGAATTTTATTTATATTCTATTTTTTTCATTAATATTTCGTTCATCCGCATTTTATATGTATTATTAATATTAATATTTCAATCGTTATGTTATCGAAAAAGTTTTCTGATTCCACATTTTATGCAGATTTCGTGATATAATAGAACTTTTCCTCAAATATATATCCATGAAAACAAATAAAATTCAGTCACTAGATATAATCGTATGAAGAATTCATTATTCCATTGTAAATTTTTAAGAAAATTTCGAAACTACATACATATATTCAATAATTTTGTGTTTAACGTTTCAACAGGTGATATCAAATAGGAAATAATAAAATTATTCCAATCACAATGTTCTAGAAACGTTAAAAACTTATTTATCGTTTTATTACATAATTTTTAATGTAAAATTATTCTTACGTAAGATTTAATTATAATTTTTTATTGCGTTCAATCATCAATTCGTTTTCAATCACCTGTATTATTTCTGGAAAATTTTATTAATAGTTTATTTTTCTCGTGAATATTTTGTTTAATCTGCATTTTATATGTATTATTAATATTAATATTTCAATCGTTATGTGGTCGAAAAATTTTACAGATTTCACATTTTATGCAAATTTCGTGATAATAAAATAGAACTTTTCTTCAAATAAATATCCATGAAAGCATATCAAATCCAGTCACTAAATAATATAATCGTATGAAGAATTTATTATTCTATCGTAT
>JABFQI010000370.1:0-11855 GCA_022816925.1 Trichacis sp. ZL-2020 | reverse complement strand
TTTTGAAGTGAAAATTTGCATCACTGGCATTATTTTGAAATTTATTTGCCTCAGTGCATGATTTTTCGTCATTTTTTGAGGTTATGGATCAACCATGACGTGATGGGTGATTTTTGATACCGAATTTTAATTCAGCGCCCCAAAATCTATAGGAATATGTGTGTATTGTTACCAGATCCGCATACTTTTTTTTGTGTGGCTGTGTAATATATGCTACGTCTTTGGCGACACTGAAGCAAAAAAGAGGCACCATGTAGCGACCTCTGGTGAAAGGTAGACACAATGTGCAATTTAGGCTACACTTGACTCTTTATTTAACGACCCTCTACTTCACATTCCCTCTATTTATCATCTGACGAAATCTTCTACTTAGCGCCCTTCTCTGTCCACCGCTAATCCCCTCCACAATAAACCTACGAACGTGGCTATTCGCCCGGGAAATGTACGAGAGAGTACATGAGAGTGCATGAGACTATATGAGATTAAATAAGAGTGGACGAGAGAGTGCATGCGAGTAGATAAGAGTAGACGGCAGAGTGAACGAATAGAGTGTACGAGTTGACCAGGAGTCCATGATAGAAAAAAATAACTCCGATTGGCTCATTTCGAATTGCTCACGCACATATTTCACGGGGGCGGGAGGTACACATTGCTGAAATGGGTGACTAATCCTGGAAATTCGCTATTTGCTGCCAATTCATTGTGTATATTTGCTCCAGAAGAACAGAAACCAAATTTCGAAAGTTTAAAGCGTTCTGCTAAAGAGCTTATTCTGCACGAAAAATTCATTTCCATATAATGGAAGCGTTGTTTTAATGGAGCTATGGTTCTCATAACTTTTGAACTAAGTTTATTTGATTGTCATATTTTATACCCCAACATAGCATTGAAAGTGTAGATCTTACTGTTAAGGGTGCAGTAAAAAATCACGTGACAATTTAAAATTAATTATTCAAAATTAGAAGATTGGATATCAATATGTTCGACTGCAAATAGTTTAACTTAGTCGAAGAAATGAATTCCAAAATCAAAGGTTGCGATGATTTCAAGAAAATATGCAGAAATTGAAAAATTTTTCATGAATAAATATTTTGATTGCCGAAATATTAGTTTTATACGATAAGTATTCTTTATTGAATAATTTTCAAAGTCAAACTTTGTAGGCCACATTGGGCACTTTTGGAGCATTGGGAGTTAATTGAAAATTTTGTAAGGCGTGCCCTGTGCCCATTAGCTGAGAATGCGGCAACATGGGGAGGGGATCGGCCACTAGAAAACGGTACAATAGAAACTCGAAATATTTACATGGCTTGAAATCAAACGCAAAATAAACGATTGAGAATGGTTACACTCTCTTTCATCCCCTCCACGTCTTATAAGAAGGTTCGTGCGCGTCCGAAAGTCCGGCGTTCTTACGTTGCGAGCACTGGAGTGAGAATAAGGGAAACGAGGAAAATGTCATCAATCCGATACTTGTCATTGTAAAGAAAGCGCATTGTAGCAAAAGCGAAATGTGTTTCTAGTGTATGTAGCAGTAAATCAAAAACGAGAAAAAGGGTTTGGAAATACAATTGACCATGTAAGTTCGGTCACCTCATGACATTTTGATGTATTTTGTTGAATAAAAAGGACTATTATAACCTTAACAAATCCATAATGTCGTAGTAGTATATTGTGGTCCAAGAGATATAAGATATATAAAGCAAAATGGTAATAATGAGCGCATTCGCTTTCCGAGAATAGGTTATATAGATTGTCTTGCCATTTGAATGTATGCCGAAAGCGAATGACGGTAGAATGAGTCATCAAACTAGGAAAAATCCGTGGTAAAGGTCGGAGGCCTTTCGAAAATAAAATAATGAACATAGAAAAAGGTTTCATAATAGAAACATTCTACTAACAATTCGTCAATTTGAGAAAAAAATATTCATATATATATATACAAAAATACTAAGTGTATTATTAACTTGAAATTACCGACAAAGAAAAAATTGATATAGAGTAGATCTTTCTGTTGTTTAAAATGAGAGTCATTCAATGCCTTGTCAAAAAATTTGAATACATGCGATGCTATTGCTACATCGACATCAAAAAGAGAAAAAAATATGTTCAAAAGTGGATAATATATCTGAAGAAAGTAGATATAAGGAATATGTTCGATGACGCACTACGGGATCAATTCAAAATCTTTTTATAATATATAAAGTTACTAAGCTCATTTTTATATGCTTCATTATATGATTCACTTCATTTAGGTATTTACTCATTTTATTGTTATAATCAGTTTTTGGTTTCATTTTATTTGCGACATTATTACTATTATTTGTTTTGAAATTAAAAAGTAATCACGATTGTAAGACTTACTGCGTCTACAATTTCAAGGCGACTCAGTATTCCGAGCAACCGGAAGTCAAAATGATCCGTAGCGACTCCTAGAAGGGTAAGCCACAAGCGGAGTAAAATCAGTTATTCAGAAGACTACGCGTCCTAAGTAAACGGAGTGAGCCCAGAATCACGGCTTTTTGCTTTCGGCCTGCTGAATCCAAAGCACTAGGCTTGCAGGCTGAGATGATGTTCAAAGCCTGCGTCAGCGGTGTTCGGGCTCATCCAAGAGCGCCAATGACGCGGACGACAAGCTTTACCGAATGGCCTCTGTACATTTTCCTCAGTTTAGCGATGTGATCGCGGAATTTGATTTTCTTCTCGTCCTTCTTCATCCGTATATTGGCCTCAGCCGGAGCCGAGAAGACAATCACGTAGATGGTCTTCGCATTTTCATTCATCAGAACGATATTCAGTTCATTCGCTGAGATTTGTCTTGTTGCGTGGAAACCAAAGACCAGTAGATTCTGGCTCCTCCGTTTTGCACGATTGACTCGATCTCACACGGAGCATACGGCATGACTGGAGTGATGTCAATACCGTAAAAGTGTCTAAGATAATATGAAAGCTCTTGCAAGGATGCATTGTGTTGGTGACTATGGGCCGATTTCGCGATTTAAGGACACGCTCTAAGTACGAGCACAAGCGTTTCCGGATGTTGCTTGCACAACTACATGTTGTGTCTTTTATCGACCAATCCCAAGCACGGCATCGCTCCAGGGTATCGATTACTCCGCTTTAACAGGCGAAGATAATACCTTCTGTCTCGAACCTATAACTCGCCGACTTGAAAAAACCATACGTCAGAAGTACCGACAATTCCCGTCGGTGAGATTTTCGAGGAAAAGCCCGTGAAGGATCATTTCAGTATGTTTCCTTATCAGTTTGGCCAGCTCCGCAGCTTTCACGCGGGCTTTAAAAGCGCTTCGCTCCAGTACAAGGATTTTCTCCTCGCACTGGCGGGCGTCGAGCCGGTCGAAGGCCAAATCGAGGTATACGCTCGATACGCTTGATGAAGAAAAGCTCCACCCCCGACGAGTTCGTGGTTGTAAACCATTCGCAAATCGGGATCATTACTGAGAGGAATCACTTGCGTTGTTGACTTAACCATTCGGTCATAGAGGCACTCAAGGCTCGAAAGAGCCCGCCCTTCCTGATTTCGCGGAAGGTATAAACGGGGTACAGTCGATTTCGGGTGATGACTCAGGTGTTCAGTCATCTTTTAGCGTGTCTTAGGGTCCAACGCTTTCAGTTTACCACGTGTCCACTTTACTGCCCTAAGAGTGTAAAGGATCAATGAGACGGCAAGCATGTTTGTGGCAGCGACTTTGTTGGGACCAGTTGACTCCGATGACCAGATTTTCTTGACTCGATGCACATACCTGCCGCAAAGAGTCTCTTTTATCGTTTGCGCATCTTGGACAATGCTCAAGAAATTAAAGGTCTCTTCGTCGTCAAGATGTAGTAAGACGCTGCCATCAACGAGTTGCACGTCTTTGCCAAACTATCCACATCGCCCTTTCTTTAAATGGATTACAGCGGACTTATCCCATCCGATTTTCATTCCGATATCTCGGGAAACTCGCGCCATTATCTCGATAACTATATTTAGGTAGGTATCCGAAGAAGCATGCAGTTTGAGATCATCCATAAACAAGTGATGAGTGAGCTTATGCACCCGGTTGTTAAGGCAGCCTCACGCATATTCTCGAGTTTTTCGGAGTGCAAGAGACGACGGGAACAGTGAGATGCAAAACAGCAGAGGGCTCATGAAATTTCTCCGGAAAACTTCTTTGCGATTGGTGACGCTGCTGGTCCTTACCTCTTGATCACTGGATAGAAAAGTGAATTTGGTTTTTCAGGAACCCATATATCCCCCGATGCACCTCACAATGTTTTCGTTCATGTGAAAGCATTCTAACAGGCATAAAATAAGTTTATGTAATTTGCTGACAAAACCCTTTTTGTAGTCGATCCAGGCCATCGAGAGGTTAAGTTTGTTATACACCGCTGATGGACAGATAGTTCTGCCAATGAACAAGTTTTCGCGACAGTCTGCCGATCTTCGTTTTTACATCCGTTGCTCCTGTATCTCTCGCCAGACCGGCTCAATTTTGTTTAATATTCTGTTGTTCAAAATCTTTGTGAAAAATTTGTACAGTCTATTGAGACACGTAATCGGCTGGTAGTTTTTATGATCGGAAAGATCTATATCTTTGGAATAAGTACAGACACTCTAGGATGGGCTGCTCCCCGCTCAAATAGGAGCTGAAAATTCGGGCTAGATGCCGATGTGTCGAAGCGAACTTCTTCAACCAATAGTTGTTAATTTTATCTGTCTCGGGAGTTGAGTAGTCTTTCGAACCCGTCTATGCATTCACGACGACTTCTGGAGTGACGGGCTGGCAATCTTGTTCTTGCTGTATCGTTCGGTTTTCAAGGTCTGTAAAAGACTACATGCCCGGTGTGCCTAAATTTACTGGGACCTGACGCTTGTAAATTCCCTTTCAGAAGGCCTTGAGATGTTTGGTTTTCTACCGATTGGCTACGGCTCGCGTATGGCCTCCGAAAAGGCTCGAAGGGTTACTTTTGAACTGTTTGTTTTCGCTAACCCACCGTTTCCTCTTCAGAAGTACACGTCTAGCGGTTGCCATCAATCCCCATGTCCGGGATTTGCGAACCATAAATCAGGCTCTTCGCAGCATGTATATGCAGCAAATTAAAAAGGTCAGGTCATCGGAGTTAACCGGTGTCAACAAAGTTGTTGCCACGAACATGCTTGCCGTCCAATTGTTCCTATACACCGTTGGGGCAGTAAAATGGACACGAGGTGAATTGAAAGCGTTTATGGTTAAGACGCGCCAAACGATGACGCAATTCCTGATTCATCATCCTAAATCGTCTTTACCCCATTTATACCTTCCGCGAGATCAGGAAGAGCAGGATCTTTTGAGCCTGGAGAGCCTACATGACCGAATGATTCTGTCGACCGCGCAAACGGTTGCCCTTAGCAAAGATCCCGACTTGCAAATGTTTTACAACCACAAACTCGTTAGAAAGAGAGCTTTTCTTCATGAAGCGTCATAAATGGCATCGCAAACCTCGATCTGATCTTTGACCCACTCGACGTCGTCCAGGGCGAGAAAAACATCCTCGCAGTGAACCGAAAACCTATAAGTCTCGCGTAAAATGTGCGACACAGGCCAAACTGATAAGGAAACATACCGAGAAAATTCTCTACAGGCTGTTCTCCGGAAATGCCAGTGAGCGGGAATTGTCGGTAGCTATGACGTTTGGTTTTCTCAGATCGTGGGTCTAAGGTCTGAGACGGAAGGGACTTTCATCACCTGACAACACTGAGTAATCGATTCCCTCACGCGACGCCGTTTCTGGGATTAGTCTATAACGGACACAACATGTAAGTTGTGCAACCATCATCCGGAACCGTTTGTGTACGTGCCTAGCCCGCGCCCTGTAATGGCGACATTGGCTTGTATTCAATGACACAATGCAGCGTTGCGAGTTCGTTATTACCATCTTAGACACTCTTACGGTATCGACAGCACTCTCGTCCTGCCGTAAGCTCCCGATGAAATTGAATTGGTCGTGGAAAACGAAGGAGCCAGAATCTTTGGTTTTCACTTTGGTTTTCACTTTGGTTTTCACACGACAAGACAAATCTGGGCGCATAAACTGGATATTGTCCTGATGGATAAAAATGCGAAGATCATCTCCGTGATTGAGTTCTCGGCTCCGGCTAAGGCCAGTACACGGATGAAGGAGAACGAGAAAAAGATCAAAAACCTAGATCTCGTCGCTGAAATTAGGGAAATGTACGTAATCCATTCGGTAAAGCATGTGGTTCTTTTCATTTGCGCTCTTGGAGGAGCCCGAACGTCGCTAACGCTGGCATTGAACATCATCGCGGTCTGCAAGCCCCGTGCTTCAGATCTGGTAGGTCAGATGCAGAAAGCGGCGATTTCCGGCTCGCTACGTTTGCTTCGAGCGCGTGGTCTTCTGGTTACTTGATTCATTCCTCTTGCGGCTTACTCTTTGGAGTCGCCGCAGATCATTTTGACTTCCGGTTGCTTGAGGCACCGGGTCGCCTTTCCAAGGTAGTCTCGGTGGGTCGAGCAACCGCGATTCGTTTTTAAATTAAAAAAAAAAACGATAAGAGAAATATTAAAATTATCTAATAATAAAATTATGAATATATCTTAATCGTTGAAAATTATGATAATTTGTAAGTATAAAAACGCCATAAAAAGACAACAAAAATATAACTTTCCTATACTTTCATATAACTGTGTTATTCACATAAAATTTGTGTTATTCAAAATTTTTTAAATTGTCAAATATTAATCTAATATTGTTTGAATATATTTCTAGAAAAATAATTAACTCATATCAATTGAGAAAGTAATGATTATTGAAGTTTATTCGGCTGAAAAATACAGTTTAATATTTTGTTACGTCAACAAGTGAATAATATGCGTTTTTTTTGTTTTTTTTTGCACTTTTAGCACCAGGAGTTTCATAAATTCAATGTTGGTCCATCTTCTTTGTTTATAATCTTTTTCGCTTTGGTAACATAAAAACTCAATACTTATTTATAAACTATGTGTTGACTTTTCACGCAAAAAAATTTCGTATTAAAAAATTTAATTCCACTGGTAATGATGACTTATATTTTTCAATAACATTAATTAATTTACGAATTGCAAAAACTGATGCAGAATAAACGAGTTTGAAAGTTTTTTCGCCTACGTCAAATAAGTTGCTTCCATGTTTCTGAATATGCTAATTAAAAGAAAAAGGACCCAAAGTTTCTGCCTGCCACCGCACAGATGGCGTGGGAGCTTCGAAAAATCGTACTTGCCTAGCGTTATCCAAAAATCAATTTGTCGGGCATATAATGATCGTGCAAACTTCATAATTTTTACCTTCTCATTTGTTTTATCATGAAAAGTTTAATGGAAAAATTTTTTTTAATAATTTTTATTGGATTGTTTTATGGAATTCGAAAACGTTATAAAAATTGTATTGGTATTAATAAGAAATTTCTCAACTTTATAAAATATTCGGCGTTACTAATAAAATTTATAATCACTACAAAAAAATATTAAAAATGGTCCTGGACAGCATGGAGCCATATTATTTCCGTTAAAGGACATAAAACAACTCAGGAAAAGATGTATGCCAAAGCACGGAAAAGTTTCGACAAATATGTAAGAAATCGTTATTTCCAGCTTGAAAAAATCAAATGGTCAAACTATATGGTTGATCCATTTTTTTATCCGGACTGGTATCCATTTGTTTTTCTCTTTAGCATCCAGCAAAAATCAGCCATCATGACTTCATCCCATCTACACTAAATCTAGATCTATCTGAGAGTCATTTGTTCGTGAAACGTCAGAAGTCTTTTTTTTGAGCGTGAGACTCTTTATTAACCATGTCATCCATTAATAAAGAGCTTCGGTTGCAAGATGACTACGTCGAAGGGCCCGCTTCCCCACCCTGAACAGACGCCGATACTGGGGTTCCTAATTCCTACATCGTATAACATTTTTTACCTGTGTCGGCCATGACATTATTCACGCCATTTACCGAGGGACTGAGTCAGTAAGGATCCGCTGCCCAGAGTCACAATGTGGAGGTGCTCTGGTTCTAGACATAGTCGAAAAATACTTACGAATATGCTTTTTCGAAAAATCAGGATATGTTCTGTTATATTTGCAGTAAAAATGAATAACGCTCTTTGCGGAAAACAATACATAAGGAAGAAGAAAGACTGTGAAAATTGTTTTCGTAGTGAAATATTGCATCAAGAAAGTAAATGGTTTCCTTACGTCATTTATACGGCCTGTCAACTGTATCGTCCGAAAATTTTGAAAAACAGATACAATCCGGAGTATTTACGCCATCAATATTCAAGAAACCACTGCAATTGAGAGACTGCTATTTTTGCATTAATGACGTTCAAGGAGTGACTGCAAAAAGAAAAAGTGCTATTTAATATATCAATGTGTCTCCAGTAATAGGACCAACTAATATAGATCCATAAGCACGTAGAACTGATACTACCGTCAGAAAAGGCGATGTCGTAATGGAATTAGACAACCAAGCCGAAGAAGATAGTTGTGACAGTGACGACCCTAATGACAATGACGACGGAGCATAAGACTATATTGCGCATAACTTTGAATCAAATGTTCCATTATTAGTGTCGCAGCCGGAACTAAAAGATTTCATTAGAGATCAAAGATTACCAAAATATTGTGAGGAATTTGCTTCTTCATTTTACAGTAATGTTAAATGAATGTTTGTCGAGTAATGATTATTGATAAGTATTATGAAAAAATGTGCAAGCATATTATGAATGTCTATGAACAGACTTTCTACATTTAATAATAAAAAGTTTTTAATTGTAATCACAATTGACTATCGAAAAGTGAAAAAAACGTGTTATATTAAAGCAAAATTTTTTTTCTAATTTCGCAACGTTTTATAAATTTATCACCTATCTCATTGACATTAACATTCATCGCATCTTCAGAATGTAGATGCAAAATGTTCAAAGAGTTAAGCCGAGTTTGGGTCGAAGTACTCATTCAATACGTTAATAATCTTCTTAAGGTCGAAAACGATCTTTCGGCTATGCATGTCGTCACAGGCAACAATAGTATCAACTTGACAAATGTTATTAGTTCTGGTAGTAAATCTAAATTTTTTTTCACACTAAAAAAAGTCTTTTTTCCTTAAAAGTAAAAAAAACTTTTTTTTTAACTTTTTATTGGAGCTCGTTTGTTGCAATAGATTTTTAGCTCGCAAAATGTCTAAAAACATGTTTTTGTGTACGAGAAGTAGTCGGTCCTTGTCAATATCTGAGCTAAAAAACATCATATTTTGTTTTTTGAATTAGTCATTCCCGAGAAGAAAATTTCCTGCCTGGCGATTAAAAGTGTATACTTTTATATCGAACCTTTTTTTAGACAATTTACAATGTTATTGACGATTTTGTAGTATTAACTGCTAAATTTGTCTTCTATATTTTCAAAACATTCTTTTATATTGTTATTTGAGTTTTCAGTTTTTTCGGGACTTTTCATTTGCGTCTTGCTTCTGGAGGATCAATGCCCTCAAAGAGTATATGTTTTTCAATTTCAGCCCAAATTACTGTGAACTGATTTCGCATTGTAGAAATGGTTGCGCTCAAATCTTCGATTAGCAATTTGACATTACAAAAATGGAATTGCTCTTTCTGAATAGCGATATTTGCAACATCTACATATGTAAACATTTTTCGTAAAATAAATATTGCAAAGAAGAACTTCAAAGATTTCATCGATTTAAGAAATCCTTTCACTTTAGTGGCCGCGTCAGCGGATTCTTCTGAAGGTTTTTTAAAGAAGTTCGTAAATTTCTCGAAATTTTTTAAAATTGACTCCAGAGATGTATGTCGGATTCACCATCGGGTGAGGCGAAATGTTCATAAATTCGTCTAGCCTCCCAAACTACCCGCTTTGTAGATTTGTAACATGAATTTAACAGAAGATCAGTTGTTTTCGGTTTTCTTATTTAGATTGTATATTTATGAATTCACAATGACGAATAAATCAACCATAGGGTAGAATGAATGCAAGTTAAAAAAAATCAGACACAAACATTCCAGCTGAAAATTCGGCCAATCCTTTAGGTAATTCCTTTACAACGATTATGAGATCCTTTGCAACATTATGGGCATCACGATATCAGCAATCATTTTTACTGAATCTCGAATGACAAGAAGATTCAATTTAAGTGCTGAACTGTGCACAAAATAGGTTTTTTCTTCAAATTCGGAAATTTTAGAATAAACTCCATTGAACTTTTCAGAAACATTTGCTGCTCCGTCAAAACATGTGCCTCTGACTTCGTAAACATCAAGATTAAAACGACGTAAAACATCGATCTTAAAATCGAACATTGTTTTTCCTGTTGAGGAAACAGTGACATAAAAATCGAAAAAAATTTTTCAATGTCAAATTAATCATTGACGAATCAGAAATAAAATAATATACATAATTATGATCCAAATTGTTCAAAATTATTAGAGAATGTTTTGCAATATTAAATCTGACGAACATCGTAATGACTTGATTCTCTTTTTCGAATCATAAGAAAATCTTATTTAATATTGTTGTTTTTAAAATGACTTGATTATAATCTTTTCGGATAATAGTTATTATATTGAATAACTATTCTACCTGAAACAAAAACTAAATTGTTCTCTGGATGCCACATCACGAGTTCCATCACCCATCAAAGTAAAATATTTTGCTCTATTCATTTCTTCGATCAGTGAACGCAGAACTTTATGACACAAAATTTGAAGTATCTCATTCTGAATGTCCTTAGAAACCCACGTATATGTATCCTGTCTAGCCACTTTCGTAGTTCTGACGAGTCCTCGGATCTTAGTTTCATCAAACAATTTAAATTACTCCTTGCATCTGTATGATCACAGATTAGGATGTTTTGAACCGCTAGATAGCGTAAAGTTGAAATAATCTTCAACAAACAGGTGCGATTTTCTCGAGTTCGTTTCAGTAGTTTGTTGGATAAACTTTCAACAACACTAATTTCATTTTGTGAACATATGATTTTTAGAACAGCTTCTTAATAAGTGCGAGAATTCTAATGTTTTCAGAATTTTTCGATCGCTTTTTCTCCAGTTAGAGAATCCAGTGCATATAAAAGCGTTTTCAGATTTTTTGCTGAAGGTCAGAAGGCTTTTTTCCGAAGCAGATTTGCATGTACTTCAAAAAGCCGAATCCTTGTCTTTATCATGAATACGTGTTTTGCCATTCTTGTATAAAACAGAGTGAAGATTTTCCTGTATTTTTTGATGATTTCGAACTATTTCGGTGTCGCAATCATTTAGGTTGAATTTAGAGATCTCCATAATTTAAGAAAAATCTTGCGTATCACTGTCGGATTCTCGTTGATTATCTTGACGTGTCGCTTGGATTGATGGAGGTGGTATTCGCACTTAAAGCGATTTAAATGAGGAACAAAAAAAATTTTCAACACCACTTGTCAACAAACTCTTCGATTGAATTTTGTTTTAGTTATGTTAAAATAGCTTGTACCGCATCTAATAAGTTTATAAAGGTGTATTCTCATTCGTAGCTCGTCACTTGTTTTGAAGCGAAAAATCTAGTCACGTGACCGGCTGACGTAAATCTCGGCGACGAACGTTAATTTTATAGCAAAAGGCGAAAAAGCTGAACTGATAATGACTTTATTTTTAAAATCCAATGATTAGGTAGCTGCTTTTATTTTTAAGTCTCGCTCGTTTTACCAAACGCGAAATCGCCACAAGAGCACCGACAATATCACTCGTCGTTTAAAATCACGTGATCCCAACACAGGACCACACTTATCGCTGAATTCCAGCGCAGTGATGAGCAGAGCACAACACGACACAGCTC